>SEMN01000940.1:0-144720 GCA_005408345.1 Macquaria australasica | reverse complement strand
TCCGTCACCACCGTCACCACCACAGACAGACAATCAGCGAAATTATTGTCACGTGCACGCGCACATAGCCAAACATACGGGGCTAAAAGCTAACGTTAAGCTAACTGCAGTTGGAACTGTTTTGGCTGATACGCTGCCGTTTAACTGGGAATTGTTACCACCCTGAACCAAATATAGAAACCGGCTGGTATTAGTACCAGTTAGAACCAGTTTACGATGCACAACTAGATGTATGTCTAAAGGGTTTTTAACGTCAGTGACATTATGGTTAACTACCGCCTGCAGACACAGCTAGCGTGTGCTAGTCGCTAACTATAGATGAGCTAGCCATATCAGCGGCCAGACCGAGTCCTATTTGGACTTTCTACTTCGCCGATTAGTCCACGTTTAACTACTGCATGTGCTTTTATTCTGTAACTGCCACTGGGAAAAACAGTAAATACAACTACCCTGTCCATTCAAGCTTAGTTCGGCTTTGAAATCAGACCTTTACCTAGGTTATCAATGAGCCAAAACGTACCGTTATTATTAATGCTATCTGGCTAGCTTGTTGGCTAAATATGTGAGGGATAAGAACTCACCCTACAAAAGTCTTGGCAATACTCAGAAGAAGATTGGGCTGGCGAGTCGCCACTTTCTCTAACCACGACTTCTTGTAGTTCTTGTAACCGCTGTCTGAGTTCCCCAATCGTTTCACTGATACCGTTCTCAGGACTACGGTCCTGCTCGGCCTCCTCGTCCGCCATCTTCACACCCAGCTCCAGCGCGTAGCACTACCGCGTAGCTACGTATGCTGCGCAGAGCGATGGTTACGTAGTGATGTAAACGGTGTCACGACTGCAGAGGTCGCATCACGATTAGTTTAGAACAGAGCAGGTTGATGATTGAAACGTCTTGAACGTACTTATTTCCCCATCCCCCCATGTTTTTTTCCCTTCTTGTTTTTAAATATGTGCAACTCTGTGTTCTGGTTGTTTTCAATAAAGGCAAAATGATTCAATAAATAAATGAAATAAAAAGATTGGAGATGTGGACAAAGCACAATGCAGCTTGTAGCCTACATCAATCAACTGAATTCATCTTTGAATTGGCCATATACATTTCCGACATTTTGCTCAATTAATTGTTAGTCTTGTGCACATATCAGATCACAGATGCAGGGCTGTAGCCAGGATTTTAGAAATAGGCTATGGTGTTGTTACATGGTAACCCATTAATTCCAATGAAGGTTGCTTACAGACATTCATAGTTCCCAGATGATGTATCCTAATGACATTGGTGAACTCCTCTAGCATGAGGTTCACATTTGTTGCTTTGAGTGAAATGTCTCGACAATTATTGGATGGATTGACATGAAAACGTGAAACTTGGTAAACACATTTATGTCCCCCTTAGGATAACTTATCACTTTTGTGATGATGATGATGATGATGATGATGATGATTATTATTACCCCAGATTTACAAAAAAAAACAATTCTATGGCCTAACCCAGTAACTTCCCAGGTTTTGATCTAAACGGGAACTTTCAACAAAAGTAATTTTGCCACAATTACCATGTGCTTCAACTGGGATGTGAATCCTGGCTTTCCAGTCCCTGATGTGGTTAGTCGACTGCAGCAGGGAAACAAATGCCACTGGGGACGCTGCACCTCTGGGGGTGGGGAATGTGTGTCTTTGGTGGTGGAGTCTGCTGCTGTGCCCCAGGGGCTGAGCTGAAATACCACATCTTATGGTACATGAAGTAACTTCCCATCCTCAATGAAAACCTTTGTCATTTTACCACAATGTTAAATTGAATTTACTGAAGAGGTGCTGCAACTGGGATTTCAACCCTGTTCACCAGGCTGACAGAGAGTCACAGCTCTGTTGAGCCATGTATTCCTATAGACCTCAGTAGTAATGACTTCATGAGCTTCTTTAAAGATAAAATTCTAACTATTAGAGAAAAAATTCAGCACCTCCTGCCCTCAGTTGGTACTGACTTATCTTCAAACACAGGAACCTTAGAAACAACTGTAAAACCTGTACATTTAGACTGCTTTTCTCCCATCGACCGTAATCAACTAGCTTCCATGATTTCCTCATCTAAGCCATCAACGTGTCTCTTAGACCCCGTCCCAACTAGGCTGCTTAAAGAAATTTTACCCTTAGTTAGCACTTATGTACTAGATATGATCAATCTGTCCTTGTTTAAAGGCTATGTGCCACAGTCCTTTAAAGTAGCTGTAATTAAGCCTCTTCTTAAAAAGCCCACTCTTGATCCAGGGATTTTGTCAAATTATAGACCTATATCTAACCCTCCTTTTCTCTCTAAGGTCCTTGAGAAAGCAGTAGCCAATCAGTTGTGTGACTTTCTACACAACAACAAGCTGTTTGAGGATTTTCAGTCAGGATTTAGAGTGCATCATAGCACAGAGACAGCACTGGTGAAAGTTACAAATGACCTTCTAATTGCATCAGACAAAGGACTTGTCTCTGTACTTGTCTTACTAGATCTTAGTGCTGCATTCGATACCATTGACCATCACATTCTATTACAGAGACTAGAACATTTAATTGGCATTAAAGGTACTGCACTAAGCTGGTTTAAATCCTATTTATCAGATCGTTATCAGTTTGTACACGTTAATGATGAATCCTCTATGCACGCCAAAGTTAGTCACGGAGTTCCACAAGGTTCTGTGCTTGGACCAATTCTATTTACCTTGTATATGCTTCCTTTAGGCAATATTATTAGGAAGCACTCCATAAAATTTCATTGTTATGCAGATGATACCCAATTATATTTATCGATCAAGCCAGATGAAACCAATCAATTAGCTAAACTTCAAGCATGCCTTAAGGACATAAAAACCTGGATGACCTGCCATTTTCTGATGTTAAACTCAGACAAAACCGAAGTTATTGTACTTGGCCCCGAACACCTTCGAAACACATTATCTAAAGATATAGTTTCTCTAGATGGCATTGCCCTGGCCTCCAGCGAAACCGTAAGGAATCTTGAGTTATCTTTGATCAGGATATGTCCTTTAACTCCCAAATAAAACAAACTTCAAGAACTGCCTTTTTCCATTTACGTAACATTGCAAAAATCAGGCACATCCTATCTCACAAAGATGCAGAAAAACTAGTCCATGCATTTGTTACGTCTAGGCTGGACTATTGCAACTCTCTATTATCAGGCTGCCCCAATAAATCCCTTAAGACTCTCCAGCTGATCCAGAATGCTGCAGCACGTTTACTGACAAGAATAGCCAGAAAGAGAACATATTTCTCCAATATTGCTTCCTCTACACTGGCTCCTGTAAATCCAGAATAAATTTAAAATCCTTCTCCCCTCACCTTCAAAGCCCCCCTAAATGGTCAGGCACCATCATATCTTAAAGAGCTCACTAGTACCCTATTACCCCACTGGAGGCACTGCGGCTCCCAGAATGCAGGGTTCGCCGGTTCCTAGGGGAGATCTCTAAAAGTAGAATGGGAGCCAGAGCCTTCAGCTATCAAGCTCCTCTCCTGTGGAACCAGATCCCAGTTTGTGTACGGGAGGCGGACAACCTCCTCACATTTAAGAGTAGGCTTAAGACTTTCCTCTTTGATAAAGCTTATAGTAGGGCTGACTCAGGTGACCCCTGAGCCACCCCTTAGTTATGCTGCTATAGGCCTAGACTGCAGGGGGACTTCCTATGATGCACTGAGCTCCTTTCTCCTCCTCTTCCTCTCCATCTGTACGCCCTCATATCCCATCAATGCTTGTTATTAATTCAGCTTCTTCCCGTAGTTGTGTGCTTTCTCTCCTCTCTCTCTCTCCCTCCCCTTCTGTTGCTTTCTGCAGGTGTTTCTGCCTCTGGAGCTGTGGAGGTCTGGGTCTGTGGTTGCTGCCGCCTGCTGCCCCCGTGCTCCTGCTCTGCACCCGCTGCTGCTATTGCTGTTGTTGCTGTTATTAGTATTACTATTATAATGTTGCTCTTAGTGTTGTTTCCGTTGGTGTTAACATCAATGCCATTACCATATCTATGCTGTATTGAGCTGCTGCATGTTCTCTTTCCTCCTGCTCTCTCTCTCCCGCTCCCCCCTTCCCCCTTCAACCCAACCGGTCGAGGCAGATGACCGCCCACCTTGAGCCTGGTTCTGCTCGAGGTTTCTACCTGTTAAAAGGGAGTTTTTCCTTGCCACTGTCGCATAGTGCTTGCTCATGGTGGAACTGTTGGGTCTCTGTAAATATAAAGAGTCGGTCTAGACCTGCTCTATTCGAAAAAGTGCCCTGAGATAACTTTGTTATGATATGGCGCTATATAAATAAAACTGAATTGAAACTGAATTCACCCAGTCTCCAAGCAGTATAGTAAGAGAACTGTAAAAAAACAAAACAAAAAAAAAACAGACAGGCTTTGCAAATTGATTATTTTGGAGCAAAGAGAGCACAAATGATAATAAATGAAAGCTAAGCAATGAACAAATAGTAGTTATAAATAAATCTTTTATTGAGAAAAAGTGGACGCATTGTTTGTTGAGACGTAACTTTTTTATTTAAAAAGCACATCACACTCCATATTGTCAGTAGACAGACTGCAAGTAAGTAAAACATGTATACATTCCCTTTGGTGTTTCTAACCTCAGACCTATGCATGCTCTTTCCTCTTGAGTAGCTTTTTAAAAGCCAGCTTGAAATCGTCATTGAAGCTGGTGTACAGCAGGGGGTTGATAAGAGAGTTGATATAACCCAACCAAGTGAGAAAGTCCGAAAGAAGCTGAGAAGGCTGTAACACTTGCAGACCCACTAGGAGCTCCTTTAAAAAGAAAGGCAGCCAGCAGACAATGAAGGCCCCGAGGATGAGGCCGAGGATTCGCGCAGCTTTCCTCTCACGTGAGGTACATATCTGGTTCTTCTCATCCTGCCCGTCCATGTCCGTCTCAAAGGATGGGATGTGGATAGTGGTGTTGAGTTTGTCAGTAGCCAGTGTAGGATCTGAGTTGGACAAGTCTGACACACAAAATGTGTGGGACACACGCCAATGGTCCACAGAGTTCTGGCTGCCCATGCTGCGGCTGCTGAGGTGCCGAGAAGAGCCGCGCTTCTGGTAAAGAGTTTTGGCGGCATTGTAAATCCTGTAGTATAAGATAAGAATGATGATCATGGGGATGTAAAAAGCCCCCAAAGTAGAGTATATAGTGTATCCCACGTGGTCATGCTCTATGATGCACTGTTGGAGACTGCCGCTGCTGGGCCTCTGCCTCCAGAATAAGGGTGGTATGGATATGAAAACTGAGATGACCCAGACTATTCCCACCATGACAGCGGCGCGGCGGGCCGACCTCTTGCGAGCGTACTCAATAGCTTTGGTGATGGCCCAGTACCGGTCCAGGGCGATGACGCACAGGTGCAAGATGGAGCAGGTGCAGCAAGTCATGTCCATGCTCAACCACATCTCGCATATCACCTGACCCAGGGACCACGTCTCCATGGTGATGTAGAGGATGCTGATGGGCATCACAAGGAGTGCCACCAGGAAGTCTGTGACGGCCAGAGAGCAGATGAGGTAGTTGGCTGGCAGGTGGAGCTTCTTAGTGGTGCAGATGGCGACAATGACAGCGCCGTTGATGATCGCAGTGGAGAGGGTGAGGAGGCCGAGAACAACCACCACCACTGCCATCCCGTCTGTGAATCGCACTGCCTGCAGGCTGCTGGCAGGTGGGTTGGTGCAGTTTGTGATGTTGGGACCCGAGGTGCTCCCCCCTCGGTAGCTTTCCATGTCCATCCCTGGACCCGGGCTGGCCCCCCCTCTCTAGAATCACTCCCAGGGAGACAGTGCTCTCTCAAGGGTCAAAGGTCAGTCTGAAACAACAAAACAGGCAAACAGTACATTAGAGACAGCAAAAGTGCACTTTTGGTGCTCTGTACCCAGTCCAGGGTGCTTTCTGCCTTCCACACAATGCATGCTGGGAAACTCTTCAAACTACTATGAGAATGGAAATACATAGTTCCGGTTTTATGGTGATGTTGGCTGGTCTGTTGGTTAGTCCACTGGTTTGACTGTTAATGTGTCCAACAATAGTTATGGTCCCAAGTGGGTAAATGCCAATGTTTTGGTAATGTTTTTCCCTTACACCACGAAGATAAAATAGAAGTAGAAAAAATAAGTGAATGCAGAGAAGTGATAGAATTGAATATGCTCGATATGTACACAAATGCAGGCACTTCATGGCACAAAGAACACATAAAGGTTTAGACAGGCAGCCGCTCTGGATCACAATGTGTTTCAAGTTTGCCGTCTTCCTCAGGCAGCATTAGGAGGTCATTGCTGATGTGTCACTAGAGAAAAAGCAGGAGGTGATGTGATAATTACATCCTAACAAATTGGTATAAAACAAAACAATAGTGGGATGCTTACACTATTGTAAAGGTGTAATAAAGATGTGATTTATCATAGGAACAGTTTCTCCTGCTGAATGAGGAGTTTTAGTGTAGTTCTGTTTCATTTATTTGACACAATGAGGGAGAGGACACCAGGTCACAGATATCTGCAAAATGTCAAGGATAACACAATAAGATGCAAGACTGATTTCCAATGTTGAGTCAAGGTGGCTAGGTGACTACTACCATCAAATCCATACAACAGATGTAACATGTATCATCAATCAAATCAGTCCAAATCAGAACATCAATCATTTCTTTCTAAAACTGTGGTGGTTACTTATTTTTTTAATATGCAATGGTAACTTATTGAACCACAGAATCTAAAGGAACAAATAACAATGTTTGTAGTGAACCTTGGCAAGCACAAGTCAGTGAAGGGAGCAGAGAGAGGGCTGTGACATGCACTGAACCGTGGACATAACTGTCATGGTCCCAAGGACTCTTGTGTGGACTGTGTGTTGTTGCTGTTATTTCCTGTTTTATTTTGTAACCACGGTTCTTGTTTTCTTGTGTGCTTTTTACTCTCCTGTCTTTGTTCTTTTTCTGCCAGTTTTAAATGTTTTCACCTGTGCCTCATTACTCACCTGTTTCTGTTTCTTTCATTAGCAGTTTCTCAATATACACCGGTCCCCTCCCTTTGTTCATTGTCAGTTCATTGTTGGTTGTCTCTCCCTGTGTGTCGGTTTCCCTGGTTCCCTGAGTTCCTGGTGTGTGTGTTGCCTGCACTGTTTTGTCTTTTGTTTCTGTTCTACGGATCTGCATGTAAGCATTTTGTTATTTAATAAAACCTTTTGAACTGCTGGAGCTGCCTCAACTGCATAACGGCCTACTTTGACAATAACGGTTACATGGTTTGCCCTTTAACCATTGAGCTGTTAGGACAACGTCAGACTTCGGCGTATTATCTACACCATACATTTAGTTTAGATAACATGTCCTATATTTGTTTATAGTCCTGTGTTTTGTGTATATTCATCTGGGCAGACTTTACGTCTTTTTCATTTCATGGCTGGTTCTTTGATACATACTTATTGAGTAGTCTATACCTGGATGATCATGTGTTTAATACTCCTTACCAATAATTTAAGCACCCCACTATTGCTTTGTATTTCTGGATTTCTGTCATGACGTTATTATCTCTTGGTTCTGGTGAAAAGGTTGATGTCACAGACAGTTAAAGATCTGCTGAGCTTTGGATGTTAATGACCCCGTGATTCTTCCTCTAGTGCCACCTTCAGAACAAAGCTACACGTTTAGCCCCACTGCTGGTAAGGCTCTAAAAGTAGTTCAATTCTCAGCATCTTTTTCACTTCGTCAGTCTGTCCAACTCTCATCATTTGGGGTGTAATGGATGCTGTAGCCTCTAGGGGCTGCTCAGTCATCAGTCATTAGACATCACGGAGTAGTGCTTCCAGCCTTTCCTGCATTGTGTGTTCATTAGACACTTTCTTCGAGAATAAAAGACACAACCTTGGCTATAATAATCCCATAGATATTCAAGGTACAAGCATGTCAGCCCTTGTTCTCTGATTAAGTGACAGATTTGATTAATGAGTAATATTAGCCTCTGTCAGTTTTGTAGTCCCTCAAAAAGTCAATGGAGTCATTTTGGAGCTAAATGCCACTTTTTGCTATAAATGTAATACATTTATGAGCTATAAACCATAACAGTACAGTCTTACTTTATATTAACGTTGGCTTAAAAGTGTTTTTTAAATGAGTTTTTCCCAACTCAAATCAATTTCTCTGCAAAGAATGTTATACTCTCTCAAAAACAGGGCATTCTACAGCAAATATATATATTTTAAAGTAGGATTGTTGCAGTAACAATGCAGCTTTTTGCTTTAAATGTCATCAGTTGTGCCTATTGTCTGCTGTAGTCGAGTGCCTTCCTTTGTACTCATTATAATTAAACATAGGCACAATGAATAATTTAATTTCCAGATTTAAAACAGAGAAAAAACAAGACATGTTGCTTTGTGTTTGATTCTGAGGAAGGCTGATGTTCACAGATTTCCAAAGGGCCCAGGGGCCCGAGGTGGCTCTTAAGCCAGAGCCTCTATTTGCACCGACTATTATTAGAATTTCTTGTTGTCCTTGTCATGTTCTTCTGCTCCTGATATTTATTTTTAGTGTATTGTTTATTTTCCTACATATTACAGCTGAACAGTATATACTAAGGCAACATTAAGTCTACATTAACATTGATAAAGCAATCTAAATAGGTGACAAAAAATCTACTTTTTTGCTTTTCCCAGAGCTTTCAATTGCATCTCATGGTCTTGAATGGAGTTAGCTGAGGTTAGCAACTCCAACCTTCAACTGAGCAACCTCCATCAGCTGCTTACAACCAGGAGATGTGGTTCAAAACCTCGTGAAAAGGTTTAAGTCAACACCGAGGTTGGATTTGTTTTCAATCTATTATTTCCAAGGTCAAGAATGAACTTTCAATTGAAACATGTTTGACAGCAGAATAGAAGAAAATACAACGTCCACCACAGGCTTCCTTCTATGGTTTTCTATAATTTGTATAGTGCCCTAGTCATTTGTATAATATTTATACAAATTATAATAGAGTGTCAGTGTGAATCTGTGGCAAGAAGCTTTGGAAAGGAGTTGGATAACAAAATACTCAAGTTCAGGGCCAGATTTCAACCAACGGCAGCACATTAACTGCAAAATGTTGCTGAAAGAGATGCAAAAAAGGGGCGCTTTTTGTCTTTTTTCTGCAAAAAATTTTCTGGTGAACCCATCCTCCTTTTTTTTGCTTCTGTATCAGGCTTCCTTTGTTTTTCAGCTGCACTTTTCCAATAGTGTTTATACAAAAATATTAGGATTCAGCTATTTACTCTGCAGCATAAACTGATTTTCAGCTGAAAATTTGTTAAGTGGTTGTTCTATATCAAACACCACACACAGCACACTGATGTAAGGCTTGTGGAGTTACTGCTGAGACATACTGAGGGGAGAAGCTTAATAAAGTGGACTGGCTGTGTTGGAGCAGCTAAGTGGTGACTGTCACTGACAACAACAGCTCAGTTGCAGCTGTCACTGTGGACACGGTTGGCTGCTGCTCCTGTTCAACCTCTCAACACACATCAGCTAAAGCAATAATCACAGACAGGTGGGCCAGAGCAGCGGCATGCTGTGAATACAGCCAGGTCCCCGGGGAAAAACACACTGACAGCAGCAGACTACTGTAAACACAGATACCTGGAATGAACTCTGAGTTCAATCCTAAACCTCAGGGTTCACCCTTTAGAAAGCTTGGTGTAACTAATGACTTCATGAATGGTTAGTAAATCATTTGCTAATGTTTTTAAACCTGAGTTTTAAGCCATTAATAAGAACGACTTTGGGGTTGTCAGGTTGTGAATAATCTTATATCAGCAAGCTCTTTGGTCATTTACCACTGGCTCCGATGTCTCTGGAGTTTTGATATATAGGATGTCATTCCTTTTGGAAGATATATTTTGGTCTGAGAGATGAAAACTAATTTATTTGTTGTGTTTCCCTTTGTGTATGTGTGAATGAGACCAATCTGTAAAGCACTTTGGGCACCGTTAAGGCTGAAAAGCGCTATGTAAGTCCATTTATTTGGTTTGTCTGAAAGGAAAATTAAAGTTCATGTTTTTATTGGGCAGTTTAATTTACTTACACTCCCTCTATGGACTTTTGGCTTCTTGTAGATGTCACCACACTAAATTAAAAATCAATATATAAATGAAAATGAACAGAGGCAGTGTGATGTATATTAGATTTAGTTTGATTGTAAATATACATTAGAGTGAAGGTATCTGTTGACTGCATCTCACAGTAAACACAGCTGAAAGCTCAGAAAAAGCTCTCTGTTCTTCTTCCAAAAAACCTGTTTATGGACTTTTAAGTTGAAATTTATTGAATTATTTAAGTGTAATCACCAGAACTCAGCTGAGCTGGTGATGTCAACAAGATCGCTGCTGTGCCAATTGGAAATTGAGCATGCTGTGTCCTCCTGTCCTCGGGATTTCGAACTCCCAAACACACAACTCTGAACGTGGCGTACTCTGTATTGAGAAAAGCATTTAGTCTTTGATTTCTCTGGTGCACATAGCAAAGACTAATCTCCACAGACACACACACTACAAATGTCTACATGTTTTGACTTTAATAACACTATCTATAATGAGCGGTCAAGGCCCACAGTTTCACTGTGAGCTTTCTGGTTTCACTCTAGGCAGATTTTCACTGCCTGCTATTGTGGGTGGGAAAACAAATTGCATGAATAAATAAATAAATAAATAAATAACAACATAATTTGAAAACTCCTTTGTCCAGTAAATTTCTGGTTATTGGTCAGTCTGGAGAAAACAAATTTGTCCTGCTGTGTAGCTGACAGGACAGCTGTTGTCGTCTGTTGTCGTAACGGAGGCTAGATTCACTGTGGATTGACAGGCCCCTTTAGTTTTCAGCCTGGAGCGAGAAACAACCAGCAAACCCTGATCAGAAGACCTTAGAGACCGGCTGGTAATATAGAGCTGCAGTAGATCTCTGTGTGTGTCAAGGTTAGCCATCTAGGCAGCAGGGAAAGGACCCAAACGCAGACGGGACAGGCAGACTGGTGCAGATGAATGATTTATTTAAAGCAGCACAAATGCTTACATGCAGATCCGTGGAACAGAAACAAAAGGCCAAACAGTGCAGGAAACACGGACACTAGGAACTCTGAGAACCAGGGAAACTGACACACAGAGAGAGACAACCAACAATCAACTGACAGCAAACAAAGGGAGAGGACCGGTATATATAGAGAAGAGGGTTAATAGAGGCAATCAGGGACAGGTGAGCAAAAGAACACAGGTGTGGGAAATCAGACATGAGGACAGGAACAAGACAGACCAGACAGAGTATTTCAAAATAAAACAGGAAATAAACAACACGCAAGAGATAAGACCTGGGAATATCAAATAAAACCGGACACAAGACCAAACACTAACTGTGTCCATGTGGGATCATGACAGTGTGACCCAAAAAAAGGCTGACGACAGACAGCCTTTTTTTGGGCTGCTATTTTTAGCAGCCATTCGTGTCAGTGATGATAAGCTCCACCCATGGTTCCGCCCTCACTACATATCCTACCTATCCTGCTCCATGCAAGACTCTGGCCATTGTCACTTGGGGTTCAGTGTCTTGCTAAAGGACAATTGGACACGTGGAGCCAAGTATCAAACCACCAACCCTGCAGTACTGGACAGCCTGCTCTCCTGAGCCACAGCCAACCCAGAACCAACCCAGACTTCAAAGTATGTTAATCTGCAAAGGAGGGCTGACAGAAAAAAAATTGGCTTGTGCACAGAGACTTTTGCTGTTTTTCAACTAAAGTTCCACTGACACCTGGCTAGTTCAAACAGTGGATGATTGAGAAGAAACCTTTGCTCATTCACTCCTCACAGCTACACTATACAATCAAGATTATTAAGACACTGCTGTACTTTTGGCTACAGCATACAATGAGATTTTACACAGTGTGCGTTTGTCCCTTTCCTGTTTCAACATGACAATGCCCCCGTGCACACAATCAGCTCCATAAAGAAATGCTTTTCTCAGTTTGGTGTGGAAGACCTTAACTGGCCTGCACAGAGCCCCCACTGCTAAAATGGGTCAACAGTTTCAGACCCATTTCAAGGCATTACAATTGCCTTGGGGCCAACAAACTCCAAGGGCCCCAAAGACTCCAGGTTCAGTGTGTGCCAACTGTGTTGTGCTAATTTAACTGAAAGTTTGTTGGAAATATGCAGCACTAAAGCCCAATATAAACTCACATAATAAGAGCTGTAGATGGGTCCTGCTGTCTGTGTCAACATCTTCATTATTTCAGTTTTGTTCTTATATGATGCATTTCCCAAAGCTGGGGTAGGCAGAATCTGTGCAACCTAGGCAAAACCTTCCGCCTCTCTCTCTGCTGCCTCGTATCACTCTGCTAAGCTCCTCCCACCAAACCCACATCTTTGACCGGCAGCAGAAGGGCTCGCTCTCCACGGCGTGATCCTCATTGAGACCGCAGTCCCTCCCGCTGCGACCCGTTTTCTCAAAGACGTCCCTCCAGCTCTTCGCGGCCACAGAGCAGAGCGCCCCAGGCTTCAGAGGCAGCTGCAACGCCGTCCAGCAGCGGGAAGAGAGGCTGGTACACCACACACACACATACCACTGTCCCCCGTCAAACGTTTTTCCCCACTGTTTGTCATCATGCCTCTTTGCCACTATGAGCGCCATGGCATTAAACGTAATGAGGCTGAATCTCCGTGTGGAGCCGGGACGTGTTGTTTTGTACTATACGCCGCTGTAGGCAAAGGAGGTGTTGGAAATGTATCACAAGCTTCAGGATTTTCCTCCACTGAATCAGGTTTTCACCGTCTGAAGGGACGTGCACGCACATCTGCTCTTGTAGCTTAGCCAATAAGAACACACCGTCTCTCTGAAATAACCTGTGATTGGCTAAAGTCTACCGTCACGGGATAGATGTTCTGAAGCCTGAAAACAGAGGCAAGGGGGGGGCTTAAGTAGAGGTCTGCTCTCAGACCACTTGATTTACAATATGCTGCACGGTTAATATGGCATTTTTACCCAATGATGCCAAAAGAAAACGGACTACCCAACCTTTAATCAAATTATGACACAGAAAACCTGTGCCAGGTAGTTTTTCAGCATAGAAGAAATATGCACAGAGAGTGTGAGCAGCATTGGATTACTGTAATAGGGGCCAAGCTGCTCACGTTTTCCTCGGGGCCCACTAGCAGGTCAGTCTGGTCATGATTACACCTGAACTCCAGATTGGCTTCCTACACTTAACAGTTCCTTACATGAGCAACATTTGCATTGGAGAGTACATTTACCTGGCTTATATGATATGTGTGGTTTTGGCCAAGCCACCAGGACCCAGCATCCACTGGGAAGAGGTCAAAGGTCATCGAGCAGGAGTCGGTGGACGGCCGGATTGAGTTAAAGGAAGACATTCACATCTGACACCAGAGACCATCTTTGAACAGAGACAGGGGTTACCATCTCCCCCCATATTCAACCCCCTGTTATCATGTGACTGAATGCCATGTGTAGATTCCATCCTTAACATTACCTGCAGCAAAGTCTTACTTTTGTCTGCTGATGAAGGCCACGATATGTGGCTGAAAGCTCCAGAAAAAATCTAATAAGTGGACCTTGAGTTAGGTCAAACATACTGTTTTACCTATGAGGACATATCCTTTAGATTTAGAGTACTCGACAGATTTAGCATAGCACTCCTGCAATATTATTGAGCTTACAATGGAGAGGTGAAGAAAAAGGAGCAAAATCAATGCAGCAGAACCACATATATTAACCCTAACCCTTTGTATTCCACACGTTTTTCTTTCTGTCAAAACCTGGCACCTACATTACCCACAATACAACTTGACAACCGACACTGTGGTTGGAGGTTGTGCTAGTAGCGGCTAATGTAGCCTGCAGCAGAGATGAGCAGCGGGCTACAGAGGTCTGGTAAGCTCACTTCTTTCTAACTCCACACCAACAGATTGTTTTCACTTTCAAACTTGCAGTCTTCAACCCAACCAACGCTGACTCAAGTGACATCACTTGAGGACATTCATCAGACTTCACACAGCTCCCTCTGTAGACACTAAAGGCTTTATACAAGGAGTAGTTCTCGCCAACACCTGCAAACAGACTTTGATGTGTAAAATCGGTGGTTACCTTTTTAATAAGGGCCCTTTTCAGAACAGTTTTCAAATCCTAATGAACATTTTTCCAATTCTTAGCCATTGTGTATTTTTACATTTTCATGAATGAACAAAACAAAACAAAATGAAAATCATTGAACAAACACTAACTGTAGCAAAGTCTTCTTTTGTGTCATGGTGAGGTTTCATTGCTTGGCAGAGTCGAGAGAAAGAAAAGAAGAAGAAAAAAGAAGCCACTTCTGTGCTGAATCCAAGATGAATCATCAGTGACTTATCTCTCAAAGTACAATCCAGCAGGAGAGCTGTGTGGAGGTGTATGCTTCCTGCTGTCTCACCACTATAAGGACTCTCGTTGTTAAGACATGGGCTGTGTCCCAAAGCTCTGTCACTGCTCCTCCTCCACCTCCAGATTGTAACTTGGGGACAAGACTGAATGGAGAGAGGGTGAGAGAGGGTGAGAGAGGGTGAGAGAGAGTGGGGGGATATAATGCCTTTTGGGACAATTTAGTTACTCCATCATCAAAAGCGGACACTTGTCATTCATTAAGTAGCACTGTCATTAACCGAAGCAGTCTGAGCCCACAACATAACTCAGCAAAGCCAGTTGAAGTTTACATGCCCTGTCCGCGTGTTCATTTCAAGTTTGTGGTATCAATTAGTAATGTAGAAAATTATGATAAATGTTATAAGGTAATGCTTTTGCTGGTCGGAGACTTCATGAAGTAGGTAGGATACAAGATAAAAGAATAAGGGAATGGAAAAAGAGAGGAGGTAGAAGAGGAGAGAAGGAGGACGCTAGTACCGGACAGGAGGAGGTAGCAGAGGAGAGAGGAGATAACATGGGAAAGGGTGGAGAAAAGGAAGAGCTAGTGGATGAAATCAGGCAGCAAAGAAAGAAGGCGGAAAGGGATGATATAAGATAACGAAGGAAACAAGAAAATGACAGAGGGGAGGAGGAGGGGGTAGCAAAGGAGAAGAAAAAGTAGAGAAAGAAGGGAGGAGGTAGAGGAGGAAAGAAAGGGTTGGAAAGACTGACATATTGGAGGAGATGAGGAGGAGATATCGGAGGAGATGAGGTCACAATGGCAAAATGCACAAGATAGTGGAGGAAAGTACTGATTTTTGATTTTGAGGTTGGAAACATAGTGCTCCCACAAAAACTAAAATCACTACGGTCCTATGGAGTTTATGGCAGTGGCAGCAGAGGTAGAAAATATTACTTCTACAACTACTGCTCCTTCTAGTGCTACATTTATATCACAAGGTTGTCAGGGCCACACTGAGGACAGAGAGGACATGTCTTTAGTATTGTCCCTAAGAATTTGGGTGTTATAATAACTGCTCGGGGCACCATCCCATGATGCAGCCCCCTTGCTCCGGCACCCTCCCTACATTAAAGCATGTGTATACATCCTGTTTGTGCATGTGCGTATTTCGGGCCTGTGTGTGAAATAACAACAGAGTGAAAACATTTAATTTCCCCTTGAGAGATTAATAAACTATGCCTTCTTCTTCTTCATTCTCACAGATGGTGAGCTTTTTATGGCTGATTCTGAGTCACTGAGCCTCTTGCACGAACCACTTGTTTAAGAGAGCTTGTCACAATCATCAATTTTCACGTATTTAGAATTTTTTCTAAGCCACGGACACAATTCATGAGCGGTCCAGACCTGTCATAAGAATCTCGTAGCGATAGTCGATAGTGGATAGATACTTTAATCTGATTGATGTGCATCATACTTTCCAATTTACTGAGAGGCTAAACATAATTTTCTTTATTTTTAGATTTTTATTGGATAATTAGTTTGCATGTGCAGTTGTGTGATACAACTTTTTTTTTAACAATATTTTTATTGGGGTTTTTCAATTATAACGAACAATTACATACTGACAAAATGGTCAGTCTTGGCAGCAAATACAATATAACATAACATCCAATGACGAGGCAAAAAAAATGGTAATGCAAGACATGGTAATTAAAACAGAGGTGAGTATACAGATGTCCAGATGTCACAGTAACAGAAATCTTGAAGATCACAAGGGACTACTACACTTTGCAATCTTGCACCGCCCCCAACCCGGTCCTTGACTTTATTGATCAATAACAACATTCAGTTTCAAAAACTCCATGAAGCTTCCCCAGATATTTTCAAAAACACCCAGCTTTCCTTTAGTCATGTATGTTAGTTTTTCCATAGCAACACATGTTGAAAGATCCTTAATAAATTGATTCATACTTGGTGTGTTCACATTTTTCCATCCTATAGCTATTGCTCTCTTATCTTGTAAGAAACACAAGTCCATTAGCACACGGTCACTCTTATTAGTAACAAAATCATTTGGATGAATACCCAGGATGCATAACTTTGGCAAACAAGGGACCCTCAGTTTTGTTATCTGGCTGACCATGTCAAGAACCTCCTTCCAAAAGCTTTTAATCACTTTACATTACCATAAGCAATGAAAGAAAGTTCCTTTAGCCTCGTTACATTTGAAGCATGTGTCTGGCATATTAGGATTAAAGTGATGTAGTTTTGATGGTGTTACATATGTTCTTAAGATCCAATTGTATTGTAGTAACTTCAGACATGTGTTAATTGTTTGTGTTTGAGCTTTCAGGCATACCTCAGACCATTCCTCTTTTGAGATTTCCTCCTGTAAATCTAGCCTCCAGCTTCCAAGTTTATCTTCTGAAGATTCAGGTGACTTGTCTACAAACAATTTATAGAGCAGTGATACATGACCCCTACCAGCAATGTATTTCACTGATATGTCTTCCAGCATTGAGAGAGGTGGCTGAGTAAGAGAGTGATTTTGAGATACAGATGGCCACGTGAACAGCCAGTGAGGGCAAGGACGTGCTGACGTGCTCAGGTGAACGTATTGTCTCATTTCCGGTTACCGGTGTTTCTGTGTTAGTGGTTGCAAAGTTCGCTGCTCCAGCTAAACCCAGTTAATTTTGATATTTTCTTTACTATAGCGGTTAATTACCCGCTATACATTTAAGGATACACTAGCTCTGTTTAAGCACTTATCTGTCTCCTGTTAGCGACTTTCCGCTAATCCCACAGTTGTTTACACGCTAGTTAGTTGCTACTTTAGCTCAGTTAGCGATGGCGTCTCTCTCTCCTTCTCCCTCTCCTGCTCTCTCTTGCTCGGTGTGTCAGATGTTTAGTTACTCCTCTGCCTCCTTTAGCGATAATGGTACGTGTAACAAATGTAGTTTATTCACCGCCTTGGAGGCGAGGCTCAGTGAGTTAGAGTCGCGGCTCCGCACCATGGAGAGTCAGTCAGCCGTAGCTAGCCAGCCCCCAGCCGGTGCGAGCCGACCAGAGGTAGCTTCTGCCAGCCGTCTCCCGGCAACTCCCGAGCAGCCGGGAAGCCCGGGAGGCTGGGTGACTGTCCGAAAGAAGCATAGCCCTGAACCAAAGCCCACGGTTCACCACCGACCCGTTCACGTTTCTAACAGGTTCTCTCCACTCAGCGACACACCCGCTGAGAAACCAACTCTGATTATTGGCAGCTCCATTTTGCGAAACGTGAAATTAGCGACACCAGCGGCCACAGTCAAATGCATCCCAGGGGCCAGAGCGGGCGACGTTCAATCCTATTTAAAACTGCTGGCTAAGGATAAACGTAAATATGCTAAGATTGTTATTCACGTCGGCGGTAATGACAGCCGATTGCGCCAATCGGAGGTCACGAAAATTAATGTGGAGTCGGTGTGTACATATGCAAAGACAATGTCGGACTCCGTAGTTTTCTCTGGACCCCTGCCTAATCTTACTAGCGATGACATGTATAGCCGCATGTCATCATTCAACCGCTGGTGTCGAGGTGGTGTCCAGGTAATGATGTGGGCTTTGTAGATAATTGGCGGACTTTCTGGAGAAGACCTGGTCTGATTAGGAGAGATGGCATTCATCCCACTTTGGATGGAGCCGCTCTCATATCTAGAAATCTGGCCGAATTTATTAGTGGCCCAAAGCCATGACAACTCAGAGTTCAGACCATAGACTTAATACAGTCTGTGGTCCAGACCAGGAGGCAGAGTTGCAGTCCTACACGCTTCTCTGCGCTTCCATTAGAGCAGTTACCCACCCTAAACTCCACAGAGAGGTTGTCTGCCCCCAGACCACTTAAATTATTTAAATCCAAAGTAAACAGAAGAAGAGTTACACATAAAAACCTAATAAAAAGTAAAACCACCACTGCAACAGTACAACAAAATAGGAGAATTAAATGTGGACTCTTAAACATCAGATCTCTCTCATCTAAAGCTGTTCTAGTAAACGATCTAATATCAGATCATAATATTGATTTATTTTGTCTTACTGAAACCTGGCTGTGTCAAGGTGAATATGTTAGCCTAAATGAATCCACTCCCCCCAGTCACATTAATACTCACATTCCTCGAGGCTCAGGCCGAGGAGGTGGAGTTGCAGCCATCTTCGACTCAAGCCTATTAATCAAACCTAAACCTAAACTAAATTATAACTCGTTCGAAAGCCTTGTTCTTAGCCTTTCACACCCAACCTGGAAAACAGTACAGCCAATTCTATTTGTTATAGTGTACCGAGCTCCTGGACCGTATTCTGAATTTTTATCTGAATTCTCAGAGTTCTTATCAGGTTTAGTCCTTAAAACAGATAAAATAATTATTGTAGGTGATTTTAATATTCATGTGGATGTAGAAAATGATAGCCTTAGTGCTGCGTTTATCTCATTACTAGATTCGATTGGCTTCTGTCAGAGTGTACATAAACCCACTCACTGTTTTAACCACACCCTCGACCTTGTTCTTGTTTATGGGATTGAAATTGAACATCTAATAGTCTTTCCACAGAATTCTTTTTTATCAGACCATTTTCTATTAACTTTTGAATTCCTATTACTGGACTACACACCATTAGGCAAACATTCCTACACTAGATGTCTATCTGATAGTGCTGTAGCTAAATTTAAGGAAGTGATTCCATCGGCATTAAATTCAGTTCCATGTCTCAATGTAACAGATGGCTCCTATGCTAACTTTAGTCCCTCCCAAATTGATCATCTTGTTGATAGTGCTGCAGGCTCACTACGAATAACACTCGACTCTATCGCCCCTCTAAAAAAGAAGATAATAAAACAGAGGAGGTTAGCTCCATGGTATAACCCGCAAACCCGCAAATTAAAACAAACATCGCGAAAACTTGAAAGGAATTGGCGTTCCACCAATCTGGAAGAATCACGTTTAGCCTGGCAAGATAGTCTTAAAATTTATAGGAAGGCCCTCCGTAATGCCAGAGCAGCTTACTACTCATCATTAATAGAGGAAAATAAGAACAACCCCAGGTTTCTGTTCAGCACTGTAGCCAGGCTGACAGAGAGTCACAGCTCTGTTGAGCCATGTATTCCTATAGACCTCAGTAGTAATGACTTCATGAGCTTTTTAAAGATAAAATTCTAACTATTAGAGAAAAATTCAGCACCTCCTGCCCTCAGTTGGTACTGACTTATCTTCAAACACAGGAACCTTAGAAACAACTGTAAAACCTGTACATTTAGACTGCTTTTCTCCCATCAACCGTAATCAACTAACTTCCATGATTTCCTCATCTAAGCTATCAACGTGTCTTTTAGACCCCGTCCCAACTAGGCTGCTTAAAGAAATTTTACCCTTAGTTAGCACTTATGTACTAGATATGATCAATCTGTCCTTATTAAAAGGCTATGTGCCACAGTCCTTTAAAGTAGCTGTAATTAAGCCTCTTCTTAAAAAGCCCACTCTTGATCCAGGGATTTTGTCAAATTATAGACCTATATCTAACCCTCCTTTTCTCTCTAAGGTCCTTGAGAAAGCAGTCGCCAATCAGTTGTGTGACTTTCTACACAACAACAAGCTGTTTGAGGATTTTCAGTCAGGATTTAGAGTGCATCATAGCACAGAGACAGCACTGGTGAAAGTTACAAATGACCTTCTAATTGCATCCGACAAAGGACTTGTCTCTGTACTTGTCTTACTAGATCTTAGTGCTGCATTCGATACCATTGACCATCACATTCTATTACAGAGACTAGAACATTTTATTGGCATTAAAGGTACTGCACTAAGCTGGTTTAAATCCTATTTATCAGATCGATATCAGTTTGTACACGTTAATGATGAATCCTCTATGCACGCCAAAGTTAGTCACGGAGTTCCACAAGGTTCTGTGCTTGGACCAATTCTATTTACCTTGTATATGCTTCCTTTAGGCAATATTATTAGGAAGCACTCCATAAATTTTCATTGTTATGCAGATGATACCCAATTGTATTTATCGATCAAGCCAGATGAAACCAATCAATTAGCTAAACTTCAGGCATGCCTTAAGGACATAAAAACCTGGATGACCTGCAATTTTCTGATGTTAAACTCAGACAAAACCGAAGTTATTGTACTTGGCCCCGAACACCTTCGAAACACATTATCTAAAGATATAGTTTCTCTAGATGGCATTGCCCTGGCCTCCAGCGAAACCGTAAGGAATCTTGGAGTTATCTTTGATCAGGATATGTCCTTTAACTCCCAAATAAAACAAACTTCAAGAACTGCCTTTTTTCATTTACGTAACATTGCAAAAATCAGGCACATCCTATCTCAAAAAGATGCAGAAAAACTAGTCCATGCATTTGTTACGTCTAGGCTGGACTATTGCAACTCTCTATTATCAGGCTGCCCCAATAAATCCCTTAAGACTCTCCAGCTGATTCAGAATGCTGCGGCACGTTTACTGACAAGAACCAGAAAAAGAGAACATATTTCTCCAATATTAGCTTCTCTACACTGGCTCCCTGTAAAATCCAGAATAGAATTTAAAATCCTTCTCCTCACCTTCAAAGCCCTAAATGGTCAGGCACCATCATATCTTAAAGAGCTCATAGTACCCTATTACCCCACTAGAGCACTGCGCTCCCAGAATGCAGGGTTCCTTGTGGTTCCTAGAGTCTCTAAAAGTAGAATGGGAGCCAGAGCCTTCAGCTATCAAGCTCCTCTCCTGTGGAACCAGATCCCAGTTTGTGTACGGGAGGCGGACAACCTCCTCACATTTAAGAGTAGGCTTAAGACTTTCCTCTTTGATAAAGCTTATAGTAGGGCTGACTCAGGTGACCCCTGAGCCCCCCCTTAGTTATGCTGCTATAGGCCTAGACTGCCGGGGGACTTCCTATGATGCACTGAGCTCCTTTCTCCTCCTCTTCCTCTCCATCTGTACGCCCTCATATCCCATCAATGCTTGTTATTAATTCAACTTCTTCCCGTAGTTGTGTGCTTTCTCTCCTCTCTCTCTCTCCCTCCCCTTCTGTTGCTTTCTGCAGGTGTTTCTGCCTCTGGAGCTGTGGAGGTCTGGGTCTGTGGTTGCTGCCGCCTGCTGCCCCCGTGCTCCTGCTCTGCACCCGCTGATGCTATTGCTGTTGTTGCTGTTATTAGTATTGCTATTATAATGTTGCTCTTAGTGTTGTTTCTGTTGGTGTTAACATCAATGCCATTACCATATCTATGCTGTATTGAGCTGCTGTATGTTCTCTTTCCTCCTGCTCTCTCTCTCCCGCTCCCCCCTTCCCCCTTCAACCCAACCGGTCGAGGCAGATGACCGCCCACCTTGAGCCTGGTTCTGCTCGAGGTTTCTACCTGTTAAAAGGGAGTTTTTCCTTGCCACTGTCGCATAGTGCTTGCTCATGGTGGGAACTGTTGGGTCTCTGTAAATATAAAGAGTCGGTCTAGACCTGCTCTATTCGAAAAAGTGCCCTGAGATAACTTTGTTATGATATGGCGCTATATAAATAAAACTGAATTGAATTGAATTGAATATAAAATTTCTTATTTGTAAAAACTTAAAGAAGTGCCTTGAAGGAATATCATACTTTTCTTGTAGTTCAGTAAATGACATTAGCCTGCCATCATTGTACAGATCCATTATTCTGCTTACTCCCTTGCCCGCCCATATCTTAAAACTGGCATCTTCTCTTCCAGGTACAAATATGGTATTGCCCCATATGGGCGTGAAACCTGACAGTGGGGGGGTTTCCCCTATATATTTTTGGGCCTCATGCCAGATACACACAGTATTTTTTAGAAAGGGTTTTTTTGTGTTTTTCCTTAGCTTCTTTGGTTCAGAAGAGTAAAGGTAGCTACTAAGGGGTAACCCTTGAGCTGAGCATGTCTCAATCTTAACCCAAGCTGGAGGAATTTCTAAGGAGAAGTAGCACATGGCTGCTTTCAGCTGTGTTGCCCTATAATACCAGCGTAGGTTGGGGAGATTTAGACCCCCTCTGTCATAAGGCAGGTAAAGCAGGGTAAAGCGGAGCCTAGAACGTCTATTGTTCCAGAGGAAGTTGGTGAATATCTTCTTAAATCTTTGAAAAAACGACTCGGGTGGGGGCAAGGGGATTGACTGAAACAAATAGAGCAATTTGGGTAATATATTCATTTTTATGATGTTAACACGACCAATTAAAGAGATTGGCATTAAAGTCCATCTGTTAAGTGATTCTATTACATTTTCCACAATAGGGTTATAGTATATAGGCTGGAACCAGGTCATTAATTTCAGGTGTGATTTTAATTCCCAAATAGGTGAATCCTTCCCTAGGAGATGAAAATGGGGTTTGTATTCTAGGTTGCTGCCTCTCTTGGTCATTTAGATATAGTATTGATGATTTATTCATATTTATTTTGTAGCCTGAGAAGTCCCCAAAACTCTTAATCAAGTCTAACAGAGATGACACCGAATAATCAAGGTTTGATAAAAAAAGGACAACATCGTCCGCATAAAGCGATATTCTATGTTCTGAATCACCTACTAAGATCCCCGATAAAGATGGAGAGTTTCTAATAGCCATAGCTAATGGCTCCATTGCTAACACAAACAGCGATGGGGAAAGGGGGCAACCTTGACGTGTAGATCTGAACAGAGAGATAGGTGTAGAAGTAATATTATTTGTCACCACTTTGTCTGTTGGGTTCTTATATATTGTCCTAATCCATTTGAGGAAGCCCTCACCCATTCCAAACCTCTCCAACACTTCAAACAGATATTTCCATTCTATTCGGTCGAAGGCCTTCTCTGCATCTAAGGACAGAAGTGCCGTGTTTGGTGACCCTCTTTTTTCATAAAGGATATTTAGCACCCTTCTAACATTATGAAAAGCCTGTCTCCCTTTGATGAAGCCATTTTGGTCATCTTTAATCATGGCCGGCAGTAATTTTTCAAGGCGTCTTGCCAAAGTCTTGCATAAGATTTTGCTATCAGTGTTAAACAGCGAGATCGGCCTATATGATGCACAGTCACTGGGTGCCTTTCCTGGTTTTAGCATCAGGGTAATTAGTGCCCCTCTGAGAGAGGGTGGCAGGTCTTCCTTTTCATATGACTCCAATAGCATATCCAAGAGTGGTTGTATCAGCTTATCTTTAAATTGTTTATAAATCTCTATAGGAAGCCCGTCTGGACCAGCCGCCTTTCCCCCCTTCATGCTGGTGATGGCTTCCAAAAGCTCATCTGCTCCTTAGAAAATGTTCCTGTTGACCTGAATCTTTATGTTCAGATGTATACAGTTTTTCATAAAACATTCTAAAAGCATTATTTATTTCTGCAGGGTCATTTGTTATTTTACCTTTAATTTGAATGGCATTGATAGCTCTTTCAGATTGTAATTTTTTGATATGCCAAGCCAATATTTTACCTGCCTTATCTCCCTGATCATAGTAACTTTGTTTTAATCTCAGTAGGCTAGCAGCTATCTGGTTACTTGATAATTCATTATATTGTGCCCTTAGGACCGCAAGTTCTGCTTGTAATTCTGGGGAATTTTGGGTAGGAACCCTATTTTCCAAATCTTTAATACAACCCTCCAGTGAATTTAGTTTTGATTTAAAGGCCTTGCTCTGTGAGCTAGTATAGCTGATAATAATGCCCCTGATGTATGCCTTAAACGCCTCCCATCGTATAGTTGGAGAAGTCTCATTGGTATTTGTATTAAAATAGAGGTCAATATGTGTTCCTACAAATTCTATAAATTTTCTATCCTGTAGCCATCTGGACTGAAATCGCCACCTAGGCGGATTCATGACAAGTTGAGAGTTATTAAACAATAAAGAAATTGGTGAATGATCAGAAATGACCATAGTCATACCAGCAATTTGAAATTCTTGACATCAGACCCATGGGTTTGGTGAGTGGCAGAGTAACAAGAATATTCTCTAGATACTGGTTTAAATGACCTCCAAACCTCACATAAATTAAAATCTTGGATCAGTTGTTTAAGAGTCTTTCTTGTTTGGGTGTGAGATGTGTCTAATCCTTTTGATTTGTCTATACTGGGCTCCAGTGCACAATTGAAGTCTCCCCCTATGATATAATGACCTGGGAGAGAGGATAGAGTTAGAAAAACATTTTTGAAAAATAAGGGAATGTCCTCATTAGGACCATATATATTGACAATATTCAAAGTGTCTGTAAGAAGGGATCCGTGAATAATGGAGTATCTGCCTCTTGGGTCATTAATTGTCCTAATTATATTCAGAGGAATGGATTTATGTACAAGAGTTAACACCCCTCTAGCATGGGAAGAGTAGGACGCTGCAATGACCTGGCCATTCCATCTTTTCTGGACCTTATGAATATCACATTGTGGTAAATGTGATTCCTGTAAAAGCAGTATTTTGGAATTCAGTCGCTTAGCTCTATTTAAGACTTGCTTTAGTTTGGATAAGTTATCCAGTCCACGTACGTTCCAGGATGTTATTTTATATTCTGTATTGGATGTCATATTCCGTTATTTACACAACGGTAAAACAGTATTGAAGAGAAAAAGAAAACCCTATACACTTGATAAAGTACTGCCTATCTGACTGCTCAACGAGACCCCTTCTGCAAACTGTTATATAAACGAAAAATGAACACACCATAACATAGAAAAGGTTGAACAAAACGCCCCATGTGAAGTTCCCCAAATGAACCTCACGCTCCCCTTTGCTCAAACAATAAGCTACCCTTTCTCCTAGTAGGGCGTGGGCTGACACTTGACACACATTTGAATCGGTTTCCCAAACAGCAAATCCCTTCCACCGCCCCCCCTGTCAGAAAGTTGCCCCTCTGTCATCCCCCCTGTCAGAAAGCGGCCCCTTTGTCATCCCCCCCTGTCAGAAAGCAGCCCCTTTGTCAATTTGACAATTGCGAAACAAATACGTCCCCGTTTGTCAGCACACCAAACGTCAAGCGGTTTCCCGAACGTCAAAATCGCGAGGGGCCAGCGTTCATGGCTCACCCTGGACCTGGCTGTGGACGTGATTCACCACCTCCAGAGATTTCTGGGGCGCATCAACTTAGCCTTCCCGGCAGAGAGTGTGCGTTCCTCTGCGTAAAACTCGTCGAGCAACGGCCTATGGAGGACCGTGATTTTTATTTCATTTTATTTTAAATTTAATTCAGCAGGGGGGGGAGAGCTTCAGTGTTATGCGCAAAGGATAGAGCCAGCATTCATGGCTCACTCTGGAGCTGGCTGTGGATGTGATTCACCACCTCCAGAGATTTCAGGGGCGCATCAGCTTAGCCTTCCCGGCAGAGAGTGCGCGTTCCTCTGCGTAAAACTCGCCGAGCAACGGCCTATGGAGGACCGTGATATTTGATTTAATACGGTGCCCTGGAACTGGCTGACGGGCAGAGGGGCCCGTGCGTCACGGGCTCACCCCGGTGCCCTGGAACTGGCTGACGGGCAGAGGGGCCCGTGCGTCACGGGCTCACCCCGGTCTCATGGAACTGGCTGACGGGCAGAGGGGCCCGTGCGTCACGGGCTCACCCCGGTCTCATGGAACTGGCTGACGGGCAGAGGGGCCCGTGCGTCACTGGCTATGAACGCGCTTCACAGCCTCCAGAGATGTCAGCTGAGCTTTAGCAGAGACAGCCGGGTGAAGTGAGTAAGTGAGTAAGCAGGACACCGACCAAATGGTTTATAAGATTTACTACGACAACAGCGGCAAAAGCAAACGAACTTTATTCATTTTAATTCCTTTATTTGTGTATCATTATTGTCGCTAGAGTCTTTATTTTTTCCAGCCCCGAGCGCTGCTCTCCTGGTCCCGCGGGACTGGACAGCTGGTCCGTGGGCAGCTTTCAGTCTGTCGCCCAAGGGGCTGATGAGTACCACCGCCTTCTTGCACCGCTCCGTGGCTCTCCTTGTCGGCGTCTGGTGAGGAAACAAACACACACCCAGTGAGAGAAGCATCAAGATCGGCCAGGCCTCCACTTTATATACGGGACAAAATAATTTAAAATACGGGACAAAATAGACCGATGCCTACGCTCTCTGTCCCGGGGGTCACGGAGGTGGAGGCAGCGGGGGGGCTGCTGGATGATGTGGCCTCCTCGAAACGACGGCGCATCTGCCTGGACTGTGCAACATCCAGGTTCAGAGCGTAAAACTTGTCCGCCGTGGAGGTGTTATGGCACATGAATGTGGCCATCTTGTCTCTGACCTCCGCCGAATGCACATTCTTGGCCTGCGAGACGGTGGTGGAGGAGAGGGACTCATAAAGATCGCTACTGCCGGCAAAGGTTAAACTGAGGTCCTGAGGTCGATGAAGCTGGGCTTTCCCGGCAATCCCATCTCCGCCCAGGCACCCTGCATGTATCGAACGAGGTTCCGTGCCGACCCTATTCCAGCCGCAAAGAACACGCGATCAGACGTGGGCCTGCAGTGCTCGCGCAGCTCCAGCCACTCGTATTCTTCGAGCCGGAAAAAAATCTGGGCCGCCCCGAAGTCCCTGCTGGTCTTGTGGTTGCTGACCTGCAATGCGGAGGGGGGGGGAAATACATCTAATTAAATTAAATTTAAAAACAAAAATTTCGGGAACATGTCAGCGGAGACCCCCGTACTTACCAAGCCCACGAAGCCCTCGGAGGACCGGACGCCGGTGGTCTTCGCTGCTTCCACTTCCTCCACCGTCATGTTGGTCAGGACTCCGGGACATTGGCCGTAGATGCATGCCACAAACGCGGAGAAGTATCCGTAGAAGCTATACCTCAGCGCTTGTGAGCCGTTCTTCTTCATTTCATCTGAGCGGAGGACACGCCAAAAGTAAGCCACCTCAGAGATGCATTTACCCGCCCCCCTCCCGCCCGGGCTAAACAGCCGGTTACATACCCAGCAGTGCGGGGATTCGTGCCCCAGCCGTGTCCCGGCACTTTTTCAGGCTATCCCTGGAGACGACCTTCGCCATCTTCTCCGCCTTCACTTGCATTTGGTGCAGGACCACCTTTTTTGTGATGTTGGTGAGGGCCGATTTGACGTCTCTCACCACGCCGGTCAGCTGGGCCTGGGACAGGCGGCAGAGGGGAGGGGGGGTCTCCTTCATATATTGGAGGAATTGGTACACGTTTTTTTCATATAAAAGTTCGCCGTTGTCACCGTCTTGCCCATAGTCAGGAGATGGGAGGACCATCTGTTAAATAAAAAAAAAAAAAGAAAAAAGCACAAGGTCAGGGACCACGGGCCGGGCGGCAACCCGAGAAATGATTATGAAAGCCGGTCACACTCACTCACTTTCTGATCTGGGCCCCGTCATCCAGAAACATCCAGCTGCGTAGGTTGCGTTTTCCCGTGGCCATGAAATAAACAAAAGACTTCACGCGGCTCACCTTGGAGTAGGCGTTTTCGAGATGCTTGGTAGAAGGGCAGATTCCCTCCTGGTAATGTTGGTAATCCTCCAAGTAACTTGCAATGTATTTGGGGAAGATCAGATGGCGCAGACCCGGCATTCTTCCACTACTTTGGATAAGCCCGCGCACGACTCCTTCCTTCGGTCTTTTGGTCAGCGATGGCCCGCTGTAATCCCCCTCCTCACCCGATCCTTCCTCCTCCTCCACCACCACCACAGCCCGTTCCTCCTCTGCAGCCCGTTCCCCCTCCTCCTCCTCCTCATCATCATCCGCCGCCCCCTGCAGCAGATCCGTCCGCTCTGTCACCACGCTCGGGCGTTCTGCGACCAGAGACGGCCTGTGACAGCCGCCTGTATTTTTTCCGGAGGTCGGCCAGTTCCATAACCAGCCTCTGGTTCTTCCTCCACCTCTCCGTGCATCCCGGGTCGCTGCACGTGGGCGGCCGCGGCTCTTCCTGCACCCGGCATGCCAAACGCGCGTCATCGCCCTCCTCTCGTGCCACCAGGTCCAAGCCGGAGACCATGGCAGGTGAGGGGGTTTTGGCACGGAGCGCAGCCAGGAGGGCGATAGTTTTATTTCTCCTTACCCTATTTAAGTGGACCTCCGCCTCTTCTTTGCTGAGCTCCGGGTGGCTTTCCCTCAGGTGCCTGTCCAGTCTCGTGCTTTTGTACGCGCATCCAGAGACCGGACAGGCAAGGTCCCTGATGTTTACCCTTCGGGCGGCGTGGTTTAGGAGAATCCTCCGCTCATCCAGGTTCGCCACATTGTGTGTCCGTCTTAAGTGATTGGACAGTGCCGCAAAAGCCTTGAAACAGAGAGGGCAGGTGGAGGACTTCTTTGGAAGTGTCATTGCTGAAGAAAAAAAAAAAAAGCGATTAGACCGCTGTGATAAACATGCAATTTCCCATCGAAATCGGGGAGAAGAGAAACACAACCTACCTCCAGCGTGTTCTGAGGAAAATGAGGGAAAACCAAAGCCTAAACTTCACTCTTATGTGCGGAGTGAATTTCCAAATCCGGCTGGAGACTGCCTGTGACTGGCTGAGACCAGAGACAAAGGTGAAACCGTTTGCCATTTGGTGTGCAGATAATTGAGCCGTTCCAGGCCACCACGTGAGCAAAAAAACACGCCCTCGTTGGCCTCACGTGAGACAGGAACGATGCCTCTATCCTGGGCAGATAATTCTGAAGCACCCCCTGAATAATAATTAGAAATAAATAATAATAATAATGATGATAATAATAATCACAGTTCTCCACAGGCCGTGTCTCGCCGCGTTTTACGCACGGGAGACGCACTGCCTGCTGGGCTGTCTCTGCTAAAGCGCCGCTGACATCTCTGGAGGCTGTGAAGCGCGTTCATAGCTGTCTCTCCACAGGAACATAATTTCCTCCGGCGGACCATCCAGCCGTTAGCTTCGGCCTAACACAGCCACATCCGTGGGCAGACACCCACATACAGCCGCGCGTAATTCATCCGGCGGACCATCTAGCCGTTAGCTTCAGTCTAACAGCCACATCCGTGGGCAGACACCCACGTACAGCCGCGCGTAATTCATCCGGCGGACCATCCAGCCGTTAGCTTCAGTCTAACAGCCACATCCGTCGGCAGACACCCACGTACAGCCGCAAGTAATTCATCTGTCGGAGGCTCAGGCTGTTAGCTTCAGTCTAACACAGCCACATCCGTGGGCAGACACCCACATACAGCCGCACGTAATTCATCCGGCGGACCATCCAGCCGTTAGCTTCAGTCTAACAGCCACAGCCACAAACACCGGGCTCTCACACCGCCTCTCCCCGGCTCTGGCAGGCCATCCCCGGGCGCACTTCCTCCGGGCTGTTCAACCACCTCTGGGGCCTACACGCAGCACCTTGCACACCGGTCGAACCGGCGGACCCACACTTAAGCACCCCACCCTCCACACAGTTAACCGCAGCCACACGCATTCCGTGGTCCTGGTAGGCTGCATTGTACTTAGAATTTTAAAAACACTGTGCTTAATAGAATGAAGCGTGGTACCAGGACCGCGTGGTACCAGGACAGCATTGTACCAGGACCGCGTAGTACCAGGACCACGTACTCTCTACCACAGCGTCCTGGGCTTGGGAGATCTGCTGGGCGGATCCGCTGCCACTAGCCCGACTTCCCTTCCTCCCCTAAAGACTCTAGTCATGGAGCTATCTGGTCCACAAAAACTGAGGAACAGATTAAATGTCTACCAAACAAGTCCCTATCGTGTGTCGGTCTGCCCCAATGTTTGATACTTTAAAACTCAGCAACAACAAAAAAAAAAAAGGAAGTCCCCATTACTAGTGTTGACGCCTTTCATTCAGTTGTCAAGGCAGCCAGAAAAAAGGCTATTTAAATTAAATACAATCAAAGGTCACTGGCTATCAACATAATGTTTAGTTGACTGATTTAAAACCATCTTTAAATGAGGATTATTTCTATTTAGTTTTATAAAGTTAAAAAAAAAAAGAAAAAAAAGATCTTGGGAGTGTAAAGACATAACTTAGATTTACAGCGTGAAGACAAAAACGTGTCCTTAACAGAATAACCAAAAGAAAAAAGTACAAAAATACTTCTAATAGTGTAGTAACACGCACGTAAAAAATCCGACTTTAACCATATAGGCTAATTATCCTACATAAATAATTTTAACAGTGCAAAGACAAACCGTTTAACTTTGAAACTGTTTGTCATGTGCTGTAAAAAGCAGAATTTGGCACTATTTACAGTAGTTATTTTGTAGCCTATAGAAGGTTATAGACACTGAAATATGCCCAATATGTTAGCCATATCTTTATGGTAATCTCACCAGAGGTTTTCAAGGATTCGGTCCATCTCTGACCTTCTCCTGAATATTGTTCAGGAATGTGTGTACATCCGTAGGAGAAGTGATGAGGCGAGAGTTGCCCTCGTGTGTCACCCAGAAAGATGATGGATGTTGTATTCCATGACGTAGTCCCATGGCTCTGCACCTCATTTTAGCTCCATCGTAGGCCCTGCGCTTCTTATCCGTCTCCCTGGCAACGTTGTGGAAAAACATTATATGATGGTTGTCGAAATGGATTTTCCCTTTTCCAAATGCAGCCAACATCACTTTTGCTTTGTCCCTGTAGTTTAAGAACTTTATCAGAAGTGTTCAACTTTTTACCTAATCTTTAAAAGTTAAAATGCTAATTTCATCTGCAAAATGAAAATGAGTCAACGTGCAAACGACATTCGGCACATTCTCTCTCACACATACTGCTGCCAGTTGCACCTTACCCCCTCCCTCCCCTAAATGTGAGGCACAATTATACATGTTGCTTGACCCTTCATGCACCCTCACAATTGAATACAGCCCAGAATTGGTGAGAAGGCATATGAAAGACTACAAAAACAAAGAAATATGTATTTATATGCAAATAAAAATAAGTACTAACTAACTAAAGATCTTGACTTGAGCAAGACTTCTTTGACTCTTTGGAGCACCATACCCCACGATTCCTTGAGATCTCCAAATCTAAAAAGGGAATTGTGGGCAGGACACTTGCATTTTCTCATTATTCTTGTCTAAATAAAGAAAATTGTGCAAGCCCCTCTTTGTAGCTCCCATCTCCCACTCTCATGCCTGTACAATAAATGTAAGGCCACAGCCAGCAGCTGGTTAGCTTAGCTTAACATAAAGAGCGGGAACGGGAAAACAGCTATAGCCTGGCTCCGTCCAAAGAAAAATCCACCTATCTGTACCTCTAAAGCTCACTAATTAACATGTTATATCTTGTTTGATTAATTCTCACAAAAAAAAGTGTAAAAATGACATGTTGCATTTTTACAGGGCGGGGCACAGTCTGACATTTTTATGCCTCATGGTGATAACATGTTAATTAGTGAGCTTTGGAGGTGGTGGTAGGTGGACCTTCAGCCAGGCTAACTTTCCCCATTTCTAGTCTTAACTCTATGCTAAGCTAAGCAGCTGCTGGCTGTGGCCTTATAGTTACTGTACAGATTTGAGTGTGGTATCAATCATCTAACTCTCTGCAAGACAGCGAACAAGTGGATTTCCCAACATATCGAACTATTCCCTTAAAAGACTGAACTTGAAACAATGTGATACACTTGCATTCAGTAAAAACACAGTTTCTTCAGAAAATACTTCTCCTTAGTTTGGCTGTTTTCCCCCACTGGTAGGCCCATGATGTTGTAGCGGTGCGGACCGCTGTCCTGATCATTTGGTATATTGAAGGTTTTACCCAGTGAAACCAAAAGGCCTTTGCTGGGACAATTTTCATCTTATCTTCTAAAACTTCCTTTATGCCCTCTGGATTCAGATGGTCCAAATGCCCTGCACCTTGAACCATCCAGCATCGGCATCATTCTGGAAAGAAACATCATCATGGATGACATGGAAAGCCACCTTCAAGCTATTGGCCTTATATTTGGACTAATATATACTCTTCAACTGTATTACCCAAAAAGACTAAAGAACAGCAGTCTGATGTAAATAGAGAAAGAGTCCTTTTGAGAAGTCAAGCCAGGTAAAAAGTCAGAGCATTGCAAAGAATCTCTTCATGTTTACGTTTAAATGTTGGCTTTAAAAATGTTGAGTTTTTGGTCATATTTTACTTTTTTTTTATTTGTAGGAAACACCACTCCTACACTGCTAAATTGTTATAACAAAGTTATAGCAAGATGCGAAGGCAGTTTACAGTTGCTTTTGGAAAGTTTACTTTCACCATCACATTACAAAGGTAAACTAAAACAGATTTCCTGGGTAACTGAATAATATTAGTGTTATATTGGATGTTTGTAATGACCAGAAATTGTAGTCTTATTTATGGCACTGAGAATAGCTCTAAATACTACAGTACCAGTGAGCCTTAATGAATGTTGCTGTGGAAGAGACACTGGCCAAAACCACCAGTTACAGTATACTGTAGATGCACCACTTTTGTGTCTTAGTGAGGAATAAAAATGATAAAAGATTTGCTAAAGTGAATTTGAATTGCTGAAATTATCTATGTTCTATAAATCTCAAACTATATTAGCCCTAAAAAAATAAGTTAAGTTTGCTTGCCATTTATAAGTTGTAACAACTTGACAAAATACTGTATATACAAATAATGTCACAACACTGGCCTCTCTGTCCCTCCTTTCAGCCACATTCCCACTTGCCCCAGGCCCCTGCATTTCCTAGGAACTCTCCGGACTTCTCTGTCCATCCACCAGATGCCCTCAGACTTTCCCATCCGTCTCAGTCACCTGACTTCCCACATCCACCTGCTCACCTGTTCCTCATTCCCCAATCACTCCTGTCAGTACTTATACCTGCCCCTTCTCCACAGTCAGTGTCAGACTGTCAATGTTGCTTATGCCTTTGCTTTCTAGCCATCTGAACCTGAACCTGAACCTGAACCTCATCTGTTCCTGCTTTTTTGTTGCCTGTTCCTGTGTTTTGACCTGTTTCTTATTCTTGACCTGGTCACCTGTTGAACCCCTCTTGTATTTGCTTGTTCAGACTGCCATCCTGTTGCCAACCTGTAAGCTATGGAATATTATATCATTCAAAAAGGCGTACTTGAAAACAGGGGTTTGTATCTGTAAGCGTTTTGCAAACTTGTACATTTATGTTTGTATCCGTAAGCTTAGTTTTGCAAACTTGTACATTTTGTTTTCTGTCTGCAAACTCCGTTTTGCGAGTCTGTGCATTCAGACACAGGCTGCAAACTCATTTTCACAGCTGCGGCAGCAAAAGTACTTACGCACGTGTGCTCACACAAGCTTACAGACTTTTGACACATTTACCACGTGGTGTGTTTTGTAAACAGGGTTTTGCAAAAGAATCAGAGTATCCGCAAGGGAGGGAGGGAGGGCGGGACCACCAGCTTCTGACCAATCAGTGTCTTTGGAATCGCTAAGCACAACGCAGTTGGCTAGTCAACACTGTCAGTCCCCCCCCCCCCAAAAAAAAAAAAGAGAAAACTGATCGAGGCAGCGCTCAGTCAGTTTATTGATGACTGAAACATGGACTCCGGCAGGCCTCCACAACTACCAGTAAGTCAACAAAATACATCAACTTGTGTCAGATGTAACATTAACGTTTTTGGAAAGGTAAAAAACCCCAAACTGTTTTTTAATAATGGGCCTAGTCAGCTAGCTAACGTTAGCCAGCCAGCTAACTAGCTTTAACATGGTAAACTTTAACCAGTCCCTGTCTGTAGTGTTTCTACTCACTATATACTGTATATAATATACTCTGTTTTCTTACTGTTGTGTTGAAAAAGAAATGTTATTGTTACCTGACTAGGACGGCCCGTTATTAAAAAATATTACTATATTTCTAAACATTGTTTTTTGTACCTTTTCTGACACAAGTTGATGTATTTTGTTGACTTGCTGGTCACAGAGGCCTGGTGGAGTCCATCTTTCAGGGGTGGATCTCTTTTTTATTTTATTGAACATTATAAACATACAGACAACCAGCTTGTGGACATGAAATGAACATCTTTGTACAAATGAAGATTAGAGAATACAATAAATTAAATAATCAAATGGAATATGAAAAGGTAAATGAAAAATATTAAAACATAAGAAAAACTTAAAGTCAAAACAATAAAAGTCAATGTAGCTTAATCAGGGGCTACAGAGAATAAATCTTTAAAATATAACTGTGTTCAGGGGTTGGATCTCTTTACATGGCTCTATGTTGACTGAGATGATGGTTGACTGACGGTGTTAACTAGCCAATTGCGTTGTGCTTAGCGATTCCAAAGACACTGATTGGTCAGAAGCTGGTGGTCCCGCCCTCCCTACACGTGGATACTCTGATTCTTTTGTGAAACCCTGTGTACAAAACACACCACGTGATAAATGTGTCAAAAGTCTTAAGCTTGTGCGAGCAAAAGTAAGTACTTTTGCCGCCGCAGCTGTGAAAATGAGTTTGCAAGCCTGTGTCTGAATGCACAGACTCGCAAAACGGGGTTTGCAGACAGAAAACATCACTGCACAAGTTTGCAGAATTAAGCTTACGGATACAAACATAAATGTACAAGTTTGCAAAACTTCGCTTACAGATACAAACCCCTGTTTACAAGTACGCCTTTTTGAATGATACGGTTGTGCTGACGACACGACCGTCATCGGCCTGATAACCGGCGACGATGAGACAGCCTACAGAGAGGAGGTCAGAGCCCTGACATCTTGGTGCCAGGACAACAACCTCCATCTCAACGTCAGCAAAACAAAGGAGCTGATCGTGGACCTCAGGAGGAGGCAGAGAGAGGAACACGCCCCCCTCTCCATCAACGGGACTACGGTGGAGAGAGTCAGCAGCTTCAGGTTCACATCAGCGAGGACCTCACCTGGACTCACCACACTGACTTTATCACAAAGTCAGCCAGACAGCAGATCTTCTTCCTCCGCAGGCTGCGGAGGCACAACATGGACTCAAGGATCCTCTGCAGCTTCTACAGGTGCACCATAGAGAGCATCCTGACTGGCTGCATTACCGCCTGGTACAGCAGCTGCACCGCCCTCAACCGTAAGGCTCTACAGAGGGTGGTGAAAGCTGCTCAGCACATCACCAGGATGGAGCTGCCATCCATGGAGGACCTCTACACCCAGCGGTGTAGGAAGAAGGCCAGCAAGATTATCAAGGACCCCAGTCACCCCAGCCACAGACTGTTCTGCCTGCTGCCGTCTGGCCGACGGTTCCGCAGCATTCGAGTCTGAACCACCAGGCTCAGGGACAGCTTCATACCGCAGGCCATTAGACTTTTAAACTCTGTCCACAGCACCACCACTTCTTAAATAACACATTTCACTTCTATGGTATATATTTTTCTATTGTATATATTTTATTGTATATATCTGTTAGTTGTATAATACTTAGTTTATATTTACAGTTTATATTTTGTTTGTATAACATATTTCAAGGTTTTATTTATTTTATTACTCTTGTTTACTATTTATCTTAAATTTTATTTTATATTTTTATTCTTAATCTTTTTGTTCTTATTGAGTGTCTCTTTCTTTTTTAGCATTGTTTGGGGAGCCTGAGATTTAAGAATTTCATTGCCAATGATTACTGATGTAAATTGTTGTGTAATGACAATAAATTCTTGAATCTTGAATCTTGAATATTCCATAGTAAGCCTGTTCTTGACCATCGCCTTGAGTATATTTCTCTTTATCCTACCTGCTTGCCTGGAGTGTATTTGTCTGCGTTTAAGTTCTCCTGTGCCAGAATTCACAGGTTGTGAACTGCCCAGCAGATGAAGGATTTTTTGTGGATGAACTAAATGAAGTGACTCATGCCATTCAGTGCCTTCTAATCTACTGCCAAAAGTGCCTCAGGCAGATCTTCCAGATCTCCAGTCGGCCGTCCCAGCCGACGCCCTGATCTACAGCCGGATCATCAGTTGCCGGCTGCCTTTCCAGACCTTAAGCCCCCTGGCTGCCCTTCTGAGCGGCTCCATCAATGCATGTGTCCTCAAGGTCTCTGTCCCGAGTCTTCGGCCCGATTTTAGTCATGGACCACTTTGCTTTATCAAGATGTTTTGTGGCATCTAACTTCATGTCCCCTAATATCGCTACTGACTTGTAAATTTGTTATGTTTTTGTTTGTGGATTTCTGACTGCTGGACTTCAAGTTCCACAAGTTCTATTTATTCCAGGGGGAGATTTTTATGAACGAAACTTGCCCACATACAGAGCGGAACAGGTGGTCTTAAATGGCTATTTGGGGGCGTCAATTATGCTACTCATAAAATGTCACCAAAGCTTACCTACTCACAAACAGGTGGTATTCATCACATTTGAATGAGCAACACTTGTTTATAAAGTAATAACTGTAGACTTGTCACAATTTCTGCTTGCACATGATTAAGTTAGAAAAAAGTGTTATAAGTGGTACTTCTATTTATATTCCTCCCTGTGAACCACTGACGCGGTAATGTTGCTGTCCACCATTGGTGACCGTGTAAATAAAGTTGAAAAACAAAAAAAACAACAATAGGGACCGTTCCACCGCTTTGCATTGTGGGATACAGTAGACAAGGTAGACTGGTCCGATGCATACTGGAGATTTTTTCCGAATCAGTACGACATCCGGGTATTTCTGGCATACTGCAGATTTTGCTTTTGTTTGCATACTGCATACTACATGCTACATTTTGGCCAAATCAATACGTACTGATAGTATAGTAACATTTGCGAGGATAAGTCATTGTTGTTCCTGAAAACAATTGCAACCATCTAGTAAAGCATGCTTGATATTAATAATGTGGGTGGACTCTCCCTCCTTTAGGCTCGGCCATGACCCCTCTTCTGTCACGGAGATGGCTAATCCACTGTGACAACCAGTGCTTCAGAAACCACACATCCTAAGGGAGGAGATATACAGTAGTGGGCCTATGTCTGAATCATTCACCTCCCTCAGGAACTAGACAGAGATGAAAACTGACAAACATCAAAAGAATGTTTTAAAGCAGATGACACCATTGTCGTATTTTTCCCCAACGTAGGATAATGTCCTTTTTTATTTCTAAATGCCACAAGGCTCTTGCTTAGCATGGAATTGGTATAGTGATTATAGCAGCCTTCTGTTGTACCACTTAAGGTGGCTATTACACTTTGCAATTTTGGACTGTCCAAGATGAAAGTTAATAGCTGTGAGAGAAATGTGGTGAAATCTTTGGTCGTCAATCAAAACCAGTAGTCCTAGATCACACTGTGAAATATGTCCACCAATGACCGATTTAGATTGATCGATGATGCAGAATACACAAGCTGATGCAACACTTTGAGCTGAGTTTGAATTAAGTAAAAAAAAAACATGAGAGTGATGTAGATGAATAACATGTTAATGTTGTGTCTGTGCTTGCATTTCTAGCCATGTTAGCCTCTTGGCTCTAAAAAGGTAATGTAATTTGGTCAGGCAGTCCACCATTTTGGTCCAGACTGAAATCTTTGAAATTTGGTACAGACGGCCCCCTCAGAATGAATTGCAATAACTTCGGTGATCCCCTGACTTTTCCTCTAAGTGGTTGCAGATCGTAGCGAACATGAAGGCTCAGAAACATGAACGCAGTATGCAGTACATACTGCGTTCGTCGGTAGTTGGTAGATATGTAGTAGGTGGTTTTGAATACAGCCAGAGCCCTCATTTCAAATTGAGATTTGACACAGTTATTTATGATCCACACAGGATGATTACTAGTGTTTTTGTTGACTCCTTGATCTTTCCTCTAGTCTTGTACATTGACTCTGTTTTTTTCATTTTTGTATTTTCCCCGCCTGTTAGTTACAGAAATAGCTGCTTGTCCCTCCAATCATTCCATGAATAAATCACAGCAGACAAACCACTAATCAGCACTGACACTCTTAATAAACCATATGATGAGGTTCATTTAGTATCATTTAAGACATATTTCATTCATTTAATTTAGCCTGTTACGCATGCTTTATTTCTACAAGAAGGGAGAATATTTAGAACACTTTGATATGTAAAGTGTCGAGATAACCCCCAATATCTCTCTTCAATCTTACATTATGTCCACAATTATACAAACAAAAATATGCTGCTAGAGTAAAACATAACCATCTCTGCAGGAGACATAGCAGCAGAGGTCTGTAATTCAGGCTCTGATAAGACACTGGCTTTTACAACAATGGTAAAGTTAGAGCGATACTTGAAGGACTTTAGCCCTAAATCATTCGCAGAGCAGCCAGTCACGCTTGGGGAGCCTGCCAGTGAGGACCATTACTCAGCTGTCATATCACCTGGAAAATGGATGACCTTTCCAGAGTGGATATTACAGTGATTTTGGGTCATCATAAAACTGGCAACATTCTGGCACTTCTGCAATTTAAATATTGAAACATGATTCAGCCCACATGCAGACAGTAAATCCTGACCTTTAAACGGTCAAATGCCATCTTTGAAATTCAGTAATTACTATGACACCACTCTGTGGTAAAGTGATCATGCTAAACATATTACTGAAAGAAAGATGAGAAATAAATACAGAGCAAGAGAGCAAAATGAGAAGATAAGTCAGAAAAGGTGCTGTCACTATGGCAAAATATGGAAGAAACAGCATGATGGAGTGTTGAAATGACAGGCAAGAGAAAGTGGACTGATAGATTCTGACAGACAAAGAGACAGACAGGTATTAGCGACACTCCATCTTTATCACACAAAGAGCAAGCTCGAGGCACAATGGATCATAAGAGGAAACAACTCTGCTCAATATGGACAGGCAAGAAATCACATGGCAAAGAGGGTGCGGGGGGAAGGGCTCTTCTGAAAAGGAGTAAAGTTCTTTATAATGATTTAAAATATTATCTGAAAGGTTCTGATGTAACTGATTTAAAAGTAAAAGGCCATTTTCTCTGTTGTACACAAGAAATTAGTGGATTGATGTTAAAGTTTCTGAATTCAGCATTTTACATTTTGGACACTCCAACATTTGCTGAGCACATTCATGCCCCCACTGAAATATAGCCCTTGATTTTGACTAGCTCGCAAGATGATGCATAGGCCTTCTTGTTTAACTATTCTTTTATTTGATCATTTATTTTATGCTGATAATATTTTAAAATATCTAAACTATTTTCAGTGTTAGGGGTTATTTTGCACTATAGGTTGAAAAAACAAATGTTATTTTGAATTGCCACATTGGAGCCAGTAACAACTATGGTGCAGCAGAGACAAGATTTGAGATCCCAAGTCTTCTAAGTGCTACAGGGTCTCAACCACAATTCAAAACCTGGGTGCATCCTCGTCTCCGCATCACACATGAGACAGACAACGCAGAGTCCCAGGGTGTTCACAGATGTACCCTAAGACTGAGCTGCTCTTCCGTCCAGGGAAGGAATCTCCCATCCATGACCTCTCCATTACCATTGAGGACTCTGTGGTGTTCCAGGCTCAGATTGCAAGGAACCTGGGTGTGACACTGGATGACCAGCTGTCCTTCGCTGCGAACATCACTGCAACGACGACTAATGAGCACCTCCCTGACTCGATCCTCTACCGTGATGTCAATGCTCCTGAGCTACCAGCTAAAGCTGTGGGAGAATCTCACCCAAACGTGCCAAAAATTTCCATGGGACAGTCCTTGTTTTTGCCAACATCGCTGCGATGACCCACTCCTGCAAATTCCCTGACACTCAGGGTTCTGTTCTTGGTCCCTTCCTCTTTTCTCTTTACACCAAGTCACTTGGCCCTGTTATTCACTCTTATGGCCTTTCCTACAACAGCTATGCAGATGATACTGAGCTAATTCTGTCTTTTCCCCAGTCTGAAACCCAGGTGGCAGCACAAATCTTTGTGTGTCTTGCTGACATCTCTCAGTGGATGCATCCAGGACACGCAGACCGGGAATAGTAGAGCTTAACTCTCTTAACTTTTCCCATTCATTCTCTATCCTCCTGAGACCCACACATTCATTTTTGTCCCCTGGTGCGCATTTGTTTTTGGTCCGTATCTCTGAGGTTATACATGCCATTGCATTAAATCAAATTATATCTGACAGATATAATGTATCTGATATATTCTGGGCTTTTCAGTGATGTGACCTATGTGGGGATGTGACTTTGAGAAAGTTCTCTTCCTGGTATTTCAAAATGGCGTCCATTACCACTAGCACATTTTATGGAAAGAAAAATGGTTTGTGAGTTCAATATTTTGATTTGATTCTAGTAAGGGAACATCTTAGGAGTTAGTGTAGCGAGTTTTCAGAGCAGTGTAACAATCTTTTGACCTAAAACAACATGTATTTATGAATGTCCTCTGCGGAGGACACCGGGATGTGCTAACTATTTATTTCCCCTGTTTTACACAGTACAATAGGAGGCAGCTCACTGACTGAGGCAGAGAGAATTTTAAACAGAATCATGGAGGGAGACTCAGACATAGACTTGTCAGATGATGAGGATCCACAGGCAGTGATTGAGGCAGAGGATGAGCTTGACAACTCAGCGGAGGAGGCATTGACTGAGGAAGAGCAGTTCAAGAAGAAAGGGCAATGTAAGTGCTGTCGTATAAATGTCTTAAGTTCATGAGGCATAGTTCATAATTCATCTTATAATTTCATGTAATAAATAATTAATAATTAATATATTGATGTAACGTTAAAAGGTTAAAATTGAAATCTGATGTAATTAAATGGTTTGTATATACAATGTACAGAAATGTAAAACACATGAAAATGCACATGACATACTGGGTTGTAGCCGCTAAGGTATTTGTTTATTGTTTGTTTATTGTTTACTGTTCTGAGCTAGCGGTTCCACTACGACAGAATTCTGGACAGATTTCATCGAAGGACTGTGTACAGTCAAACGAGAGCGGCGTCTCTCACAAAGGCACTTTATATTGCATTTAAGGCAATATTTATCGACGTCTGAAGCTAAGACAGACATTCAAAGAAACTCTCAGAGACTTCAAGGACCCTCTTTCCATGACAAGCGGCCAACGAGTTCTCACGGCGTGACAGAGATGTGGATGCATCGTAAAACAAGTTCCCAAAGCAATAAACGCCCGTTTTAAAAGAACCGACCTGTGTCTGTGATGTCATGAAGAGCGTTACAGGCCCATCGTCCACCATGGGCCAAAACTAACATGTAGGCTTCTGAAGGGTTTTGATTTAGCATTACTTAACCTACCTACAAGGATTTCCACTCTCTGGAAATATAACTATAGTAGTAGTAGTATAAGTGTACTGATTTTCCAAAACATTAAAGTATAGTCTGCTATGTTTTGCATAACTTACCCCCGATGTCCTCTACAAAGGACACACAATAAAACAAAAATAAAAATATGTTTTTAGAGTTTGTGTTTGTTATTACGTTATTTTCACCCCAAAGACTTATGTGATGTAAAAAAAAAAGAAGATTCGAAACCTTTTTCTTTCTGGGTCTCAGGAAGCTATGGTAGTTCTTATCACTACGGATGTAATTTATTTTTGGCCACAAGCGGGTTTTTGGTGGCGCTGTTTCCCCCTTTTGGATAACAGTAAGGAGACCCTGTTTTCAAGTTTGAGTGACTGACAGCGCAGCATCCGTAGCAGCAGCACACAGAAGACAGTCCAAGGTTTTTCCCGTTGTACGGCTTTTTATCACGGCTCTGTCGTCTAACAAAAAGTCAAACCTATCAAACGTAAGTCGGGCACATTTTTTCAAGTAGTAAATTAACGCTTCTCAATCGTTTGTGAGCAAACTGTGGAAATAGTAAAGTTAAATAGTAAGGTTTGTTGTCTTAGCATTGACAGGTTCTCACTCGGTTTGTTGTTAGCCAAGGAAGCTAGTACTTTAAGGTTAGGTATGTATTTGACAGCGTTAACAGTAATGTTAGCTAATTTTATTACTTTGCACATCTGGAAGAGCTGTCATTTGGGTTTTCAACGTCAACAACAAAACAAAAATCCTGCTTTCTTTGACTTGTTAAAGGAGTTTAGTTTTTGTTTTTCCTCATTCAAATTGAGGGTCAAAGGACATTGGGTGTTGTATGCTGTACAGATTGTAAAGCCCCTTGAGGCAAATTATAATTTGTGATTTTGGGCTATATAAATAAAATTGACTTGACTTATTTTACAAACAAAATAAAGAAGAGACTCAGTCTTTGATGGATACAGGTCATTCAAATTACCCACCTACCATCCCTCATACAGACCTCAGAGTTAAAAACAGGCTTGGACACTTTGGTTGGAATTAATATCATGATAATCATATTAATATGTTATCCTTTAACAATAATTATTAAGCTAATCTATGCAAAATGTAAAAACTATGGAAAAATACAATAGATGATAAATGTAACAAATTGAACTCTTCACACTTGCCACATATACAATTTTTAACCCATGTTGAGATTTTTTAAGTAACATTTGGTTGTAACAATCACTTTGGACAAAAGGACTGTGCCTACTGCTCAACAAAATCACAACTGTTAGTGGTCCTGGCTTCACAATGGTGGAACAAGCTCCCCATTGACACCAGGAAAGCAGAAACTCTACACATCTTCCGTCACACCTTTGCATAAAGTTGAGTTTGTTTCAGACTTGGTTCAAGGAGAAGTCTGCATGGGTGTCTGTCCTCAACTACCTGTAAATGGGGTTGACATTATTTTGGACAATGACTTGGCTGGGGATCATGTCTGGGTTGATGGTTATTTAAGCTGGCTCCTCATTCTGTCTCGCTCTCTCTCACCATCACCTTCTACCCTTTTTGGTTTGTTTTTCCTCTTGGTTTTGCCTTCACAACACCACACACATTCAACATTGCACCCACTGCTGACTTACAGACTACAGATTCATTTATTTCTTTGGTTTTGGTCTTAGTTTCCAATAAAATATTGTTTGAATTACTTTAAACTATTATTATTATTAGCCCACTGAGCCTGGGTTGTTACAAATTCCCGGCTGCAGTTTCAAAGTAACATGATTTGTTTTGTTTAAATACCGAAGAACCTGTTGTAAAACCGAGAGTATATTTTTCACATGGTGGACTAAATTTGGCTTCCTGATTCATCATATTGTTATCTGGGGCTGAGGACCCAGTGAGAGCTCCGGGCAGAGGATTATGTCACACACTCATTCAATTTTTCACTCAGACACTGACTGACTGTTGCTTTCGGGATGTAATTTGAACTGTGAAGTAAGGGTCAATGCATGGATCCCTCTTAGTACAGACAACTGCCAAGGCCACAAGAATTCCACCTTTTATTTTTAATAAAGGAAGGAACTGCAAGAGATCCTTTCTTTTTATATTAATTTTAGCATGTTAAGCACTCATCAATCTGTTATTTCTTACTGCTGGTCACTCAAACAGTGAGGGAGGAATTGTGACAGGTTTTCATTTGGGTTTTGTTGTGTAAAAGGAAAATAATTTGTGTTCAGCTGCATTTCTGTTTTGAACAATGTACCACACAAAGACGTGATGTATCACTACCATCAATAACAGCAGTGCAGATGAAGATATAACACTGAGACAGAGACACCACGTATGACATGGCAGTGAAAGTTTTTAACACTCAGAAGCATAAATCTCTCTTTCTTGTTATCCTTAACTGTTGCTCTACAAAATTTGTTGGCTTTAGGACAAAGAAATTTATCATATGGGAAATCAACAGCACTGCTTCACTGATTTGCTATTGCAGTGTTTCCTCTGTTGTTCGATGTGGCCATGGTGCTTATGGGGCTAATTTTAGGTTTGGTTCCACGGCCGTCACTTGTTTTGCCCCGGCATGCAGATATGGTGCAGTTTGAAGTTCTGAAAGGCTAGCTTAGTATAAAGACTGGAAACAAAGTTCAAAGGTACAACCACCAACACCTCTATAGCTCACTGATTAACATGTTATATCTTGCATGTTTAACAACGATTTGTTGTTTTAAGGGGAGTTATTGGGATATAGTCTTTTTTGTCCCAAGAGGGACATTTGTTTTCATAGCCTGTACATTATCATGCAATACATACAACAGATAAATGCAATATATATAGTTGCCTTATGGCCATAATATGTCTGAAACTATTTCTTAGCGAACAACAGCCAGGTGCAGTGACTGTGTGTAGCTTCCTAAACTCTTGTCATCACATTGTGGTTGCCAGGTTTGGTATCATTGGGTCTGTACAGAGACCAAAACCAACCAAAATCAACTGTTTTTGGCAACCTGAGCTATAGCTGGAGATACTGCAAAGAAGTGCTGGGTGGTTGAATACACTTGTTCGTCAAGAAGTAGTTCCAACATGTTAATCAGTGAGTATTAGAGGGATTGGTAGGTGTATTTTTGAACTTTGGACAGAGCCAGGTTAGCTGTTTCCCCCTGCTTCCAGTTTTTAAGCTAAGCTAGGCTAACCACGCCCTGACTCCAGCTCTGTACTTACAGTAATGCACACCTTTGAGACTGCTATTGATTTTCTCATCCAGTGCTTGGAAAAAAAGCTAACAATTGTACACGCCAAATTTTGTGCTATTCCTGTAATTATGGAGCAGTGTTCACATCACATTTCTCCTACAGTAGAGGTAGTGTTGGAGGAATAACTGCTGACTCTCCTCTGGGTCGCTGCAAGGTATTCTGGGCCCACAGGCATAATGCACTTAAAACCATAGGACCATGTCAATGTCATATTCACCCTCATGATGTGAGGGTCCACTGGGAATATTACATTATCACCACTAGCTGACAGTGAATGCAACAGTAGAAAATTAGACATGATGCATGATGTCTGAAGGGGGTCAAAGCTTAAAGTATATTTATGTTGTACAGTTATTTATGTTTTAGATGTCCTTTTATGTTGCATTATGTAATTCTGATGATTGTTGGAGCATGTGAACGGACAATAAAGTGTATTATCTTATTCAGTATCTCTTACTAAATTTGGCTTGAACTCTCTATCACAGGCTGACATTCTCAACTAAATCTCCTCAAAGAATTAAGAATCAAAAGCATTTATTTTTCAGCTTACTCTCTGTAACATGTAGTACTTTTCACTATATCCATGACTTGACATCTCTACTCGTTATTTTACGCAACCTTCCATCATGACACATACAGACAGGCAGCCAGCGCCAACCCATGGAGGTGCTAAAGCAATGGCTAAGACAGTAAGACACCATGTAGAAGACTGTGGCATTAATGTCATTGATTTTGAGGCCATGAGGGGGTCTGTAAAATACTAATTGTTACAAGCTTTTATAAAAGATCAACAAGTCTTTGCGGTTGTTTTCCTTCTTACATATTTCAGCTTGTTAGGGCCCAAGCACCAAGTGATGCGAAGGGCAAAAATGTATATCTGATACAGGTTTTGGGCTTGGGTGTGGCAATGGGGGTCAGTAGCGCCCCCTAAACAGAAGTGCATTTCACCTAGATGTACAAAACTTGGTAGGCACATGTAACACATCCAGACAGATGAATTTAGTGTGCAGTGTCAGTGAATTGTGTGCAATTCACTGGCGCCTTGCATTAACAAACTCCTCCTAGCAGCTTAACCAGATCCACTGAAAGTTTTGAGCTTTCATGGAACGACTTTGCCATGGCGAGGTGGACAATGTGCACACTCGCCATGAAACAGGATTGTTTCAAATTTTGGCAGGAACATGTAACATCTCCAGACTTACAGAAAAGTCTCTTGGTGCCATGCCCTACACCCAACAGAAAGGCCGCCATTTTGAATTTATTGAAAATTGGAATGAAATTTACAGGCGCTTTACTTTTACAAACTCCTCCTAGCAGGTTAATCAGATCCACCTCAAATGTGGCAAGGAAAATCTAAAGACTTTAACGATGCTAAATTACAGAGCCTTTGAGTCACCGTGATGTCCGGTGATGCGGACAATTTTCATTTTTTGCCATGAAACCAAAGGCGGTTGTAACTTCTGTTGTAACTATGCATTGTCCAATCTGCAGCAAACTGGACATGTTTGATTTCTCTACATGGTGTGGTCTGCACTTGATATACAGTGACATAATGTTTAATTAGTGTATGTTCTATAGCTCCACATAGGAATGATATTTAAGTCCTTCATGCAATGCCCAATATTCATGAAAATGTTTATCCATGCCAGGTGAACTCCAGTAAATGTATTGATGCATTAAGAACTCACATGTTTTGCACCACCTACTGGCAACAGGAAGTGAACTAACAGTTCATCAAATGTACACAAAACTTCCAATATGTAGTGTTTTATAATTGTATGGTTTTATTATTTATGCTTATTTTATTTAGTATCATCATTATGATACTAAATATCCCCCTCGAGGTGGTGTCCAGGTAATGATGTGGGCTTTGTAGATAATTGGCAGACTTACTGGAGAAGACCTGGTCTGATTAGGAGAGACGGCATTCATCCCACTTTGGATGGAGCCGCTCTCATATCTAGAAATCTGGCCGAGTTTATTAGTGGCCCAAAGCCATGACAACTCAGAGTTCAGACCATAGACTTAATACAGTCTGTGGTCCAGACCAGGAGGCAGAGTTGCAGTCCTACACGCTTCTCTGCGCTTCCATTAGAGCAGTTACCCACCCTAAACTCCACAGAGAGGTTGTCTGCCCCCCGACCACTTAAATTATTTAAATCAAAACTAAACAGAAGAGGAGTTACACATAAAAACTTAATAAAAAGTAAAACCTCCACTGCAACAGTACAACAAAATAGGAGAATTAAATGTGGACTCTTAAACATCAGATCTCTATCATCTAAAGCTGTTCTAGTAAACGATCTAATATCAGATCATAATATTGATTTATTTTGTCTTACTGAAACCTGGCTGTGTCAAGATGAATATGTCAGCCTAAATGAATCCACTCCCCCCAGTCACATTAATACTCACATTCCTCGAGGCTCAGGCCGAGGAGGTGGAGTTGCAGCCATCTTTGACTCAAGCCTATTAATCAAACCTAAACCTAAACTAACTTATAACTCGTTCGAAAGCCTTGTTCTTAGCCTTTCACACCCAACCTGGAAAACACTACAGCCAATTCTATTTGTTATAGTGTACCGAGCTCCTGGACCGTACTCTGAATTTGTATCTGAATTCTCAGAGTTCTTATCGGATTTAGTCCTTAAAACAGATAAAATAATTATTGTAAGTGATTTTAATATTCATGTGGATGTAGAAAATGATAGCCTTAGTGCTGCTTTTATCTCATTATTAGATTCAATTGGCTTCTGTCAGAGTGTACATAAACCCACTCACTGTTTTAACCACACCCTCGACCTTGTTCTTGTCTATGGCATAGAAATTGAACATCTAATAGTCTTTCCACAGAATTCTTTTTTATCAGACCATTTTTTATTAACTTTTGAATTCCTATTACTGGACTACACGCCATTAGGCAAACATTCCTACACTAGATGTCTATCTGATAGTGCTGTAGCTAAATTTAAGGAAGTGATTCCATCGGCATTTAATTCAGTTCCATGTCTCAATGTAACTGATGACTCCTATGCTAACTTTAGTCCCTCCCAAATTGATCATCTTGTTGATAGTGCTGCAGGCTCACTATGAATAACACTCGACTCTATCGCCCCTCTAAAAAAGAAGATAATAAAACAGAGGAGGTTAGCTCCATGGTATAACCCGCAAACCCGCAAATTAAAGCAAACATCGCGAAAACTTGAAAGGAAATGGCGTTCCACCAATCTGGAAGAATCACGTTTAGCCTGGCAAGATAGTCTTAAAATTTATAGGAAGGCCCTCCGTAATGCCAGAGCAGCCTACTACTCATCATTAATAGAGGAAAATAAGAACAACCCCAGGTTTCTGTTCAGCACTGTAGCCAGGCTGACAGAGAGTCACAGCTCTGTTGAGCCATGTATTCCTATAGACCTCAGTAGTAATGACTTCATGAGCTTCTTTAAAGATAAAATTCTAACTATTAGAGACAAAATTCAGCACCTCCTGCCCTCAGTTGGTACTGACTTATCTTCAAACACAGGAACCTTAGAAACAACTGTAAAACCTGTACATTTAGACTGGTTTTCTCCCATCAACCTTAATCAACTAACTTCCATGATTTCCTCATCTAAGCCATCAACGTGTCTCTTAGACCCCGTCCCAACTAGGCTGCTTAAAGAAATTTTACCCTTAGTTAGCACTTATTTACTAGATATGATCAATCTGTCCTTATTAAAAGGCTATGTGCCACAGTCCTTTAAAGTAGCTGTAATTAAGCCTCTTCTTAAAAAGCCCACTCTTGATCCAGGGATTTTGTCAAATTATAGACCTATATCTAACCCTCCTTTTCTCTCTAAGATCCTTGAGAAAGCAGTCGTCAATCAGTTGTGTGACTTTCTACAAACAACAAGCTGTTTGAGGATTTTCAGTCAGGATTTAGAGTGCATCATAGCACAGAGACAGCACTGGTGAAAGTTACAAATGACCTTCTAATTGCATCAGACAAAGGACTTGTCTCTGTACTTGTCTTACTAGATCTTAGTGCTGCATTCGATACCATTGACCATCACATTCTATTACAGAGACTAGAACATTTAATTGGCATTAAAGGTACTGCACTAAGCTGGTTTAAATCCTATTTATCAGATCGATATCAGTTTGTACACGTTAATGATGAATCCTCTATGCATGCCAAAGTTAGTCACGGAGTTCCACAAGGTTCTGTGCTTGGACTAATTCTATTTACCTTGTATATGCTTCCTTTAGGCAATATTATTAGGAAGCACTCCATAAATTTTCATTGTTATGCAGATGATACCCTATTATATTTATCGATCAAGCCAGATGAAACCAATCAATTAGCTAAACTTCAAGCATGCCTTAAGGACATAAAAACCTGGATGACCTGCAATTTTCTGATGTTAAACTCAGACAAAACCAAAGTTATTGTACTTGGCCCCGAACACCTTCGAAACACATTATCTAAATATATAGTTTCTCTAGATGGCATTGCCCTGGCCTCCAGCGAAACCGTAAGGAATCTTGGAGTTATCTTTGATCAGGATATGTCCTTTAACTCCCACATAAAACAAGCTTCTCTACACTGGCTCCCTGTAAAATCCAGAATTTAAAATCCTTCTCCTCACCTTCAAAGCCCTAAATGGTCAGGCACCATCATATCTTAAAGAGCTCATAGTACCCTATTACCCCACTAGAGCACTGCACTCCCAGAATGCAGGGTTCCTTGTGGTTCCTAGAGTATCTAAAAGTAGAATGGGAGCCAGAGCCTTCAGCTATCAAGCTCCTCTCCTGTGGAACCAGGGAGTTTTTCCTTGCCACTGTCGCATAGTGCTTGCTCATGGTGGGAACTGTTGGGTCTCTGTAAATATAAAGAGTCGGTCTAGACTTGCTCTATTCAAAAAAGTGCCCTGAGATAACTTTGTTATGATATGGCGCTATATAAATAAAACTGAATTGAATTGAACCAGATCCCAGTTTGTGTACGGGAGGCGGACAACCTCCTCACATTTAAGAGTAGGCTTAAGACTTTCCTCTTTGATAAAGCTTATAGTAGGGCTGACTGAGGTGACCGCTGAGCCCCCCTTTAGTTATGCTGCTATAGGCCTAGACTGCCGGGGGACTTCCTATGATGCACTGAGCTCCTCTCTCCTCCTCTTCCTCTCCATCTGTACGCCCTCATATCCCATCAATGCTTGTTATTAATTCAACTTCTTCCCGTAGTTGTGTGCTTTCTCTCCTCTCTCTCTCTCTCTCTCCCCTTCTGTTGCTTTCTGCAGGCATTTCTGCCTCTGGAGCTGTAGAGTCTGGGTCTGTGGTTGCTGCCGCCTGCTGCCCCCGTGCTCCTGCTCTGCGCCCGCTGCTGCTGTTGCTGTTGTTGCTCTTGTTGTTAGTGTTGCTATTATAGTGTTGCTCTTGGTGTTGTTTCTGTTGGTGTTAATATCAATACCATTACCACAGCTATTGCTTTACATCCCTATGTGGAACTGTATTGTGCTGCTGTATGTTCTCTTTCCTCCTGCTCTCTCTCTCCCGCTCCCCCCCCCGCTCCCCCTTCAACCCAACCGGTCGAGGCAGATGACCGCCCACCTTGAGCCTGGTTCTGCTCAAGGTTTCTACCTGTTAAAGGGAGTTTTTCCTTGCCACTGTCGCATAGTGCTTGCTCATGGTGGGAACTGTTGGGTCTCTGTAAATATAAAGAGTCGGTCTAGACTTGCTCTATTCGAAAAGTGCCCTGAGATAACTTTGTTATGATATGGCGCTATATAAATAAAACTGAATTGAATTGAAATTATTATTTATTTTATTCTATTTCTGTTTTAAAAATGTCTTGCTGATTATTATTATTTATTTCATTCTATTTCATTTTATCAACATTTTACTAATTTACTATGTTACAATTATATATTTATTTTGTGTAGTATTTCATTATTTTATTTTTAGGCTATTCTTTATTGCTTGTATTATCTTTTATGCTTGTTTGGGTGTTTTGCTGTGCATTAGTCTCTAAATCTATTTTTAACGTCCTACGTTTTGTCAGTCACTTGTAAAGCAGTTTGAATTGCATTTGATAATGAGTGTCCAATAGTGCTGAAAATTCAGAGCCGTGTCAACCGACCTCCAGTAATAATACCATGGCTGCCACGAGGACCCATTCATCACTTCTTTTTGGTTTGTGATTTTGATTCTTTAAAACTTCCCATTGCCTTGTCTGCTATTGACAAAAAAGTGTTATTGTATTCAAAGGTCTGTATAAGCACAATTTCATTCCACACAACCCTCCTGTCTATAAGGTCTTAAGTGGTTTCATTTATAAATTAGATTTATTTTCCTGTAGAACAAAGAATTGTGATAAAAGCTGAATTCTATATATACATAGATATTTATTTCCACAGGTTACTCCAAATTATTCAGTGTTTAAAATGATTTAAAAGTTTTCTTTAAATCTTTAAAAAACCTAATATTGAAAGTGAATTTAAGACTATGAAGACAGTTGGCAATGTATAAAAAACATATAAAATAAAAATGATAAATCTCTATATAATTTTCCTTGATAGAAATATAACAAATGGTCGATATAATTAAACCCATTCACCAGGAGAGGGGGCACCAATGCATCTCGTGGCCTCCATTGGGAGCAACTTAGGGTTTAATGTCTTGCTCAAGGACACTTCAATATGTGGACAGGAGGAGACAGGGATCGAACCACCAACCCTGGGATTAATGGACACCCCCACTCTCCTGCTTGGTAAGCAAAATGAGTGACACTGAAGAAAACACAGCTCCAATAACCAGCTCAAAGCAGGACATAGTAATTGTTAACAGGAAAGGTCACTCAACTTACTCGCAGAAAGTAAGAAATTATAGTCTCAAATGAGTGTTGTTAGTGGACCCTCGACTACCCAGCAGCAAACTATCGTATCAGCCTTTTTCAGCACTGTGTCTTACAACAAAAAAACGAAAAGACACAAAGACATCACAAATGCAGTTGCATATTGCATTGCAAAAGACATGCTTCCCATTGGCACTGTCGAAAATGAGGGATTCAATCAGAGTCCTTGACCCCAGATCCAAGCTAACTGGACGGAAACAGTTTTCACTGAGTGCACTTCCCCAGCTGTATGCAGAGTGTAGAGAGATTGTGGAGCAGCAGCTGCAAACTATTTTCCTTCAGAGCCTGGCTATTCACTTTATAGACAAAGACTGGAATATTCGCAGCAAATGCCACCAAACGGCTCACTTTCCTGAAGACCATAAAGGAGAAATTATTGTCCCAGGAATGATTGAGGCACTTGCCTCCTGGGGGCTGAGTGAAGACAGACAAGTATGTATCACAACTGATAGCGGGTCTAACATAGTAAAGGCCACTTCACTCAACAAATGGACATGGCTCTGGTGTTTTGGACATTGACTACACACAGCTACTGGTAAGTTGTAGACAAGAATTTAAAAAAGAATAAAATCAATGACTTTCTTTATTGTTCTAGTCCTTTGTGCTTAAAAGTTAAATAGTGATTACAAGAATGATGAAGCTATACTTCAACTGAAAAACATCCAATACTGATTTAAATATTTATATGTTCATATGTCTGTCTGTTTAGAATGTTTTTTAAACATATTGTGGATTTAGTAAGATATTTTCTCTTTTCTCAGATATATTTTAATTTAACATGTTTATTTCCTTTTCTTCCTCAGAGAGAGTGTGGAAGGAGAAGAGAAGGGTGGCGCGAGCCATGGGTCTGTGTGAAAAAATTGTGGCTGCCTTCTCCTTCTCCTGGAAAAAGAATTGAGACCTTTCAACTGCTCAGGAGGAGCTTAACTTACCCCCGCACAAGCTGGTGACAACCAGGTGGGGCTCAGGTGAGAAGATGGTGGCAAGGATGATGGAGCAGCACAAGGCCATCTCTCAGGTACTCACTGCTGACAAGAAAACCAGGCACTTGGTGCCCACCTGGCAGGACATGGATGTGCTGGAGTCTATGAACAAGGCCTTAAAGCCACAGATTCACTCTCTAGTGAATCATGAGTGTGTCCTACCTTAAGCCTGTGCTGCACCTCTTCAGAACAACGGTCCTGAAACCCTTTGATGATGACACACAGCTCACAAAGCACATAAAGACAATGGTCTTGGAAGATCTGCATGAGAAGTATGATGACCAGGTCACAGATGACCTGCTTGATTTGGCATCCTTGGTCGATCCACCCTTCAAGACCCTAAATATCAAGCCAGACAAGATTGAGGCCATCAAAATGAGAGTGATGTCTGAGATTCTGGAGGGAGACCAAAGAGGCCCATCCACTTCACAGGCTTCTTACAGAAGAGGCAGAGGATGTCACTGGGCAGCTTTTTAAAGAAGCCATGCCCCAGCAACACAGGACTTAATGTGTGTTCCCACCAAAAGCGAAGCAAATATTCGCCTCGCTTTAGTCGCTCGAGTTTGACCGCTGGATCATTTGTTTTTATTTTATTCTGGATCATTTTATTTTATGCGCGTTACTCGCGTTACTTTTGCCCTTATCTTCCGGAAAAAAATAATGGAGTGCCATCACCAACTTTTAACCCCCTCATCAATAGATTTAACCTCAGGGCTGTTCAGTGTTAGCCTGGCCATAAATCTGTGTATGCTGAAAACAAAAAAGAAATTATCTTCAGAATGTAATAATCTGTCAATTCCCTTTATTTGGTCTCACATAGAAATGCAGGATAACTATTTATAGTGCTGTAATTACATAAAGTTATCAATATCAAAATAATGTGTATATTTACATTTAGTCTAACATTATTTGTGTGACTATCTGCTTTGTGCAAGGCAGACAACTAAAGCCGAAGCGGGAAGCACGAGCGCAGAAAGACTCAGCTAACATTACTGTCCTCACTGCCACCCTTACAAAATAGCTAATCAAGTATCCAGTTAACTGATGTAAACCCAGGGTTACTGGGGAAATCACGTTACTACGAACCATGTAAACTCTTTAATCAAGATATTATCTAAATGTGGTTATTCACAGTAATGAGAGTAATCATAAGGATTAACATTACTTGAAAAGCAACCATTCATACAGCCAAGTGCTGCATGTGTCTAGACCAGCACTAACTTTGACAGCTGGCTACGTTAACTAGCTTATTAACTTAGCAGATAAGCAAACACTAGCTAGTAATTTTAGTTACTTAGCTTTCACTCACTCAGCCAAATATGAACTCACTCACTCACTCACTAGGTTGCTTGAACGCCTTCTGCGCTCCAGCACAGGGGTTTCTGCCAGAACAGCTGATAAGCATGATCCGGAATCGGAGTAATACGGAAAAATCACATCCCTATGCAATAACCGTATCAAAAGGATGCCGAAATAACTACATCATGATGCCAAATTGTAATAAAAATCTGAACTGATGCTTTGTCAGGTCTGTCCATAAGACAACAAGCAAACAACTTGTTTTCTCAGTGGAGTTCAGATCGATCAGAGCTATGCTATGGTAACATTGTAGCTGCTCTATCACACACTGAAAATAACATAAATCAGGCATAAATACCGCAGCAATGTTATTGTATATACACATAGAGTATATATCTACATACTGTGTAACTGTGTAAACTCACATTCATTTATGTTTATTATTGATGACATATTTTATGTAGACACCTACAGTTTTTTGCTATGCTGATTGGCTTTCATGACACAGTGTCATGCGAATATGTCGCCCGAGTTGAAATTTTTCAACTTAGGTGGAAGATGCGAATTTTGCCTATTCGCGCCGCAGAAGTCACGTCATTTACGCCGCCCGACTCGAATTCGCCTATTCACGTCTTTGTATTGGCTTTGTATGTAATATCACTGCAAGAAACGCGCAATTCGCTTTTGGTGGGAACACACCATTAGGCCGCTTTCAGACAGAATCAGGCATTGCGGCAATTCAACGCAGGGTTGTGCGGCGGTGCGGGAGTGTGTCATACAATCCCAGGTTGAAGACCACAGCGCCTGATCCTGTATGAATATGGCCTTACTGATATGCAGTCAGTGGAGGGGGAGCTGGAGAAGTACCTAATGGCTCTAGATGCAGACAGTGAAACAGAACCCCTGGATTGGTGGAAGATGCATGAGAGAAACCTTCCAAGAATGAGCCTAGCAAAGCGCTGCTTGTGTATCCCTACCACCAGCTCCCCCTCGGAGAGGATTTTTAGCACCAGAGGGAACACTGTGACCTGTCACAGGGCAGTTTTAAAACCTGAGACTGTAGACAGACTTGTCTTGCTTGCCCGTAACTTGTAGGGTAATGAATTTGCTTGTTTAAAACTTGTACAGAAAACCACAGTTGAGATTTTTCTTGTCCATTTATTTTGTTTACATAGTCAGCTAAAACACTTATTTTTAAAACCATCTGTACAAAGGGTTTGTCATGCTGCTGACCAGAATAAAGATTTCTTTGTCTATATTATTTACTGACATAATCCTCAAACACATTAAAACTTTACACTCTGAGCAATTTTAAGTTACATGTTTGCTGTACACTGCTGCACTTTATTTTTCTAAGATATTTATTTGGAGGAAAAAGTACTGAAAAAGGATTTTATGCAAATCTTGATGTTGAAATTGTTTTGAATGTTCCACCTCAGATTTGTGAAATGTTCCATAGTTTGGTGTTTGGTAGTGTTTGTCATGTTCTGACAATAAAGTTTAATAGTTTAAAACCACTATTAATCACCTGGTTTCTTCAGCTTTCACTCAGGAGCAAAAATCAGCCTTTGAACTTGAAAGAAATAATAATTTGACATTTATCATGATCCCTTTCTTTTCCCCTTTTAATATACAGTATATTTTTCCTATTTGAAATGTTGGGTGCATTTGGAGTTTCCTTTGACCTCATGGGACTGTATTAGAGAGCAGCAGTGAGTTGTTAGCAGGTCTATTATCAAGCAACTGATGAGATTTTGGACAGTGTGGAATGGCATCAGACCTGGCTCCAGGGCGGTAATGGAGTTGGCTCTGACCCCCGCCCTGTACACACACACACACACACACACACACACACACACACACCAGAGGTGGCTGTATCTTTTATATTTGTATCTGGAACAGTATAACATTAACATGATTTGTCTTTTCCTTTTTGAACCTGGACACGTTGGATCGACCAATCAGCTTGCTCAACGCTCAGGTCTGTATGACGCGTTGTTAAGATTTGAGAGCCTATGCAACCTTCCTCTGTGTTTGCAGTTTGCATGTATATTTAGATGGGAACTCTATATGAAAAGTGCCCTGAGATAACTTCTGCTGTGATTTGGTGCTATATAAATAAAACTGAATTGAATTGAATTGAATTTAGAACCATTACTCCAGCCAAGAAGGTGGCTATCTTTTGGTTCTTTTGCAACCATGAGTGATGTAGGGAGTAAACTGTGCATAACATGCCCACATCATGATATAGACCAGATTTTATCAACAAGGCGATGGCAGCTCATAGTGGAGCTCTTATGAATTGTTTGTACTGAACAATAAACAGAAAGTAACAGAATAAAACTGAACATAATCAGTAGTTCAGAACACTTTTATGTGTTTGTTTACTTAAACAGGAAAATGAAGGAGGCTCTGTTTAACATTTCCTGGGGAGACTGCTTTAATGCTCCATTGCTGAAGTTGTAACTAACTTCGGGGCTAACCTCCGTCAACTAAACTCAGCTGCTGGTAATCAAAAGGAGCTGTAGCATTCATTTCTTGACAAACTGTGGCTCACACGGAACATTGACTCTTACATTCAGAGCTCACTGCTAACCTGGCTCCGCTTCGCTGACAGCTAGCACACCTGCGTCAGAGTGCTGCAACACCCTCTCTCTCACCCTCTCTCGCACGATATGGAGCTGTGCCACTTAACTATTTTCCGACAGTATTACGTTTAACTTTGTTTTGTCATGCATTGCGTTGACTGAAGCTAAAGTGTTGTTTAAAACTGTTCAAAACACTGAACACCCACACAGCAAACTCTTCACTAGTTCTCTTCTTATGCCTATGGCGTTAGATTACAGGGGTAGGGGGCAGCCTGTATGAAGGAATGAATGAACTTAACATATCAACGTGACTGAAATGGGGTCACTTAGAGTAGGTTTTAACTCTCTACTGTCGGTTTCGATAACTTTTCGATGACATGGTCGGACAACTCTTCGTACAAACTAGTTTGTTTCAAGCATACCCCAGCCTTAAAGATGTGAAGCTTTGGGTGGTGGATGGGGGTGTAGTGGGTCTGAAGTTTGCGTCCTGCGTCAGACATACTGTATAATTAACATTAGATTATTTTAATCATTCTGTCCCCAACTTTAACCAAAGGTTTTTGTTGCCCAATTATAACCTTAACCATACCATAGTTGCAATATGTGGATATAGTAATAATATATATAATATATATAATAAAACACTGGCATTGAATGTTTGAAAATGTGGCCATTAAATGCAGTATTCTGTTTGGTATGTTGGTTGTGCTTGAGTGATTTTGCTGTTATCTGTCAACAGTTTCTCAGGAAACAATACTGATCAATGTCATAATGTTGTTGCATGAAGAAATAAAAGATACCATTGGACACATCAAAAAACGATGAGAGAATGGAGTCCTGATTGAAAATGTCCTGAGCTGCTTCCTACTCCTCTGTCTGATGGTTCGATATCTGCTGTTTTTTGAATTTTTACACAATTAAAGGAGCAAAGGAAACAGTGCATTCAGTAAGCAGAGTGATTCACAGGAAGTGGGCAGGAGAGTTACGTTGCTGTTGTGAAAGATGACGGGCAGCATGCAAGGCCATCTCCGATGCAGTGATCAATGGCGCCTTGCAAAGAAAAGTACTCTATTGATTTGTTGTCCTTGATTGCAAAGCCAGGAAGATAAAGTCCTGGTTCAGTGGCCAACCCCTGCCTGAGGCTAACATAACATCACTCACTTTAACAGCTGCTCAGGAACACTGCACTCCTGTTTATTCATATAAACATATAGATCAGGGGTTCTCAAACTTATTACTCAAAGGTCCGCATCTGCTTTTTATTCAAGATGGGAGGTCCGGAACGACCCCCCCAACACACACACTCTCTGTTTACAGGTAGGCTACTCATTGTTGCAATTAATGTCTCTAATCTCTTTTGATTTGGCCAGAACAAAACTGAGGCAGACACAGCTCAGACAGTTAGTCCATATTTATTTGTGACACAGACATATTCTTACAGCTACATTTACACTAGTTGTAGAAATCATGTACTACAGAAAACGAGACACATTCTGTATCTGCGATTTAGGAGCTGATAGTAAATTCTCCGGTGTAACGTTACTGCGTGAACTCGGCAGCAACAACACACTGCTGTGCCGAGTTCACTAACTCTTTCCAGCAACAATGTCAACGATAGGGTCAACGATAGGGAAATAAGCCACATTAGAACCACATTAATCTGGAAGATCTGGAAGATCTCGATGATCGCTGTGAACGATCTTCAGCAACACTGTATATTCAACGTCACTAACAATTTATTGATCAATATTGTATGTATGTATTTCAAAATAGAAAACGTTACACTTCATAACGTATTGTATTCATAACATGAGGTATGGACTGGGTCCGGATTGACTTGCCGTTCGGTCCGGACTATGAGGAGTCCTGATATACAGTACTAATGAAGCTCTGTTTATTCAGTGTAGTTAATGGGACAAATTCAAGAACAACAGCAATTTGAAAGCAAATGCCTGCTGTAGTTTTTATAATATGGACCTCATATTGAATTAGCAGTTTGGTAGCTCTGGCAGCAGTTTAAACTGACTGATTGTGGGAAAACCTACATTTTCAAGGCAAGACACTTCAATATAATCTTAATGTCAACAATTTACCTTAATTTCTTAAGTTGTACTTACAGTAGGGTTTGTCCAACTTACTGGAGAAATGTATAATTTAATGTAAAATTGGGCTTGATTTCCAAATATATTTATTTTGTCACTAGTAAAAAAGTCCAGTCCTTCGTACATTTTCCCAGCTTTTGCTGTGATGCTAGCAGCTACATTGAGACCAGGATCAGTTCGGATAAACACGGCTACTATGGCTTAAGTCATTCGTAAAGGAAGAGTGTGGGTAGGGCTGAAGTAGATACCTATTTTCATCATGGTTTGCATCATTTTAATTTTGATCAGGATGAAGGCCTTATCTAAAACAAAAAGACACCATCATGAAATTGTCTTTGAATAAGAAAAAAACTAAATAAAAGTGTACCTAATTACAATGAGTTAATCATAAAAGTTGAATGTATATAAAATAATTGAGATGATTGATAATATGATATTTATATAGGGCTGCAACTTACAATTCTTTTCATTTTGGATTAATCAGATTTTTATTTTTTGATTAAGCATTAAGTTTATAAAATGTTAGAAAATTGTGAAAAAATTTCCCAGAGCCTGTGGTGAGCCCAGATTGTTTGATTTGTCTGACCAGAAGTCCAAAACCCAAAGTTACAGTGTAATCTTTTGTACTTATGGTGTACCAGTACAGTACGTACCAAGTAGGTACCTAAATACCAAATAGGTCACAAATACTCTGTAATAACAGAATAGATACCCGGTAGTTAAAAAATAACTACAGTATAAATTCTTTGTAAAATCCCAAATTGTTACCCCCTTATTCCATAACTGTTCCCCTGTACCTACTTGGTATGACTGTACTGGTACACCGTAAGTACAAAAGATTACACTGTAACTCCGGAGTAATTACGCTGTACGTTGCAGACTATACTCTAAAGCGTTACCGAAAGTTGCAAATCCTCTCATTTGAGAGGTTGGAACCAGGTAATGTTTGGCATTTTTGCTTCAAAGATTACTAAAACTGTGAAATACATTGTTTCAGCTCTATATTTCAGATTTGTGAAGTAAACATGGAGTCGACCAAAAATTGGTGTTTCTGCATTCCACAGCCTAGAATACAGAACTTTCTCATTTTATAATGGACAGCTAAAGTTATCAGGACTCGCTAACTTTTGCTGAAGCCAGAGACTAGCTTGGTTTGTTGGCAAAACTTCAGTTGTTTCTTTGTTGCTGACCAAATCCTAATAACTTGTTATCCTAAATCAGCATTTTTACAGTGAAATGGTTTGTCTTATTCCTCTCTCAATTGGCAGCTATTCCTCTTAGTCTTGTGGGGTACCCCAAGGCTCCATCACTGGTCCTGTACTGGTTTCTACTAATATGTTAGCCTTGGGTCACATCATCAGCCAGCACAATATTTCCTACCATTTCTATGCAGACAATGCACAGTTGTACCTTTCTTTTAATCCTAACGATGTTAGCAGTTTGACTCTTCATGACCATATTCATACATCATGAAAGAGGTGGACCAAAACTTCCTGCAGTTGAATGTTGACAAAACTGAAATATGACTTTTCCTACTCCTGTTGTTAAAACAGTTCAACTGTCCCTGAGTTCGTTATCTAACCATGCAGTGCATGTTTGCAAGAATGTAGGATTCTGTTTTGACTCAGTCACACATCACAAAACTGGTTGAGTCATGCTTCCTCCAGCTCAGAAACAGACCTGCCAACCTGTTTGCATTTTGTGTAGCAAGTACGCATTTTGACATCAAAGTATGCTGGTACGATTTATCTCTCTAAAGTACACAAAAAGCTGGTGACGCCTTGTGCGTTTGGCCAGTTGTGCAGTACTAAAGTCTAACAACAAGAGGCAGCAGCAATACGCCAACGAGCATCTAGCCTGCCGAAAAGTAAAAGAAGAACAAGAGTTTGACCAATATTAGCGCCATCGAATAATATTCATTTTCAGAGTAATGTTTATGTATTGGCAAGTGTTGTGAATTAAAAGGGATAAAATTACAACAAAAATGGCAATACTAGCTATATATTCAGGTATATCCCCAGAATGAAAATAACATCAAGTGGCCATGTTGGCGTAAGATGTTATGAGGGAGAGATGTGTTAAGTTATATTTTCTGACAATAGGAATATGACAGTAATGGATAATAATAATATAATAAATAAACCCCCACACAAACACACTTTTTCAAACTGCAAACACCATATGGAAGGGACCAAACATAAGAAAATTAAAAACAAAACGGTGTCAGTCCCTAAGATCAACACCACATTTTTCAGAGAACAAGATTTGCAGGCAGTCCGGGCAGAGACACTGTTCACAAACTTCATCGTTGAGCACAATTTGCCATTATCTGTAGCTGACCATGCTGGACCATTATTTAAAAAGATGTTCACTGGTAGCCAAACTGCCAAGCAATATGGCTGTACAGATATACATGAGCTGAATTTTTTTTCAGCACAAGGTGGTACTCCAAGACTTTCTTCAAGGTTGGCAGGTCTACAGAAATATAGCGAGCGAATTCAATCCATCCTTTCTCCTCATGACACTGAAAAGTTATCCATGTCTTTGTAACTTCCAGGTTAGACTACTGTAACACATTATCTCTAACTTAACTTAGTCATTATTAACTTAGTCATTATTTAATCAGCTCCAGCTGTTCAAAACTCTACTGTTGGACTTCTAAAAAACACAGAATGTCTCTTTCACATTACTCTGGTTTTAGCTTCATTACACTGCCTCGCGGTTCTTTTCAGAATCTAAAAATTATTTTTATTACCTGGCCTGGGCCGTCCCCTTGAATTAGAGACAATACAAGCCTATCCCCTCCCACTTCAGGCAGGGGCAACAGATGCTGTGTGATGGTAATAATGTAGCTACAGCTGCTTCATCACTCATTCTTATCTTCACAAAACTGCGTATACATACATACACTGATTGCACATCTTCAGAAGTCTTGGAAACCGTCATTTGTTTTTCTGTGATACATCTGCAATTACTGAAATTACTGTAGATCATTAATCACTGGTTTTAGTACACTTTCATTTTTAAGTTTCCTAATTTTTGTTTTTACTTTGTATTTTGTTATACTGGCATCTGGACCAAAATAAATACATGTACATATACATGTAATCCGTATGTGTATGTATTACGTATACATGTGCTTGGTGAATGAAGTCATAACTTCATATTGAGTAACTGCAAATATGGTTGTTGAGTGGATCACTGTGTTGTAACATTAAGCTGCACATTGGGGCCTTCTGTTCTGGTGCTGGCCTCAGGGTTTCAGACCCTGACTCGGCTTGGTTCTGGGTATCTTTGACACATGTCATTCTCCATCTCTCTTATTCCTTTAAAATCTGGTCAGCTCTCTACTGTCACTGTCTAATAAAGACACAATGCCCCCAAAAACACTACATATTATTACCCACAGAAAATATGGTGACTCTTAATCTCTCTACAAATATAAATTTGACTTTAATAGCCACACCATCTCTGCCTGTGTCTGCCTAATAGGTCTGCTGTATTTTCACACCTCGGCACCCTGACCCTACCAGACGACAACATTACTTTCCCACTTGAAAAATCCAGTCTGCACTCTGCACTCTATTTGCCGAGCCATTTTCATGAAGCACCACTGTGTGTGTTGAAGAGCTGAATGAAGGTTTTAAAATGAATAATGTGACTGAGGGGATAATGACTGATTACCACATGCTCTGATTTATATTCCACAACACTTTTTCATATAATGTGCTGTGCTGCTGAGTAAGCCCTGATAGAACAAGTGCAGGGACAGCAAGACTGGCATACCCTTGCCTCCCCTGTGGTGTGAAAACATTCATGGTCATCAGTGGAGTCATCTTTGTACGGGTCTGACATGTGAAGAATTCAGGACGCTGCTAAACATCAACTCCACCTCTGAAACAGCAAAATTAGCTAATACGTTTGTATGATCAGACAGCAGGCGGCTACAGGGCTGTGAAATATGTTTACTCACAAATATGATAGAGGCTTGATGTGCGTGACTGCACGTCAGATTATAGAAATCATAGTTCCGCTTTAACTCAGCAGGTGTAATTTTCTCCTGCCTCTTCTATGTCCTCCTCTCTGCCTGTCTCTGTCTTACATTTTCTGCAAAGTAAAAAATGATTCAAAGCCAATACAACAGTAACACTGTCATGATGCCATATTATGGGAAAACATCTTGAATAATCTAGAAAACACTCAAGTTTCTGTGATATCCAGCAATCTACCTACTGAAATAAAACTTAACAAGGCAGCTGCATTTTTAGAAGGAGACTGAAGGAAAAGGACAAAACCATTCTCTCATCACACCAGTCAATGAGGAACATTATTTGTTAATTGGCATTCATTAATTGGAAGTGTACCAATACAACACTGTCTCTATCATCTCAGCCCCTCTCTAAATGTGCTACAGCCCGTGTTGCTTCTCATTGCTAACTCCCACTGTCGGCCTGTGAAAGGTGTAGACAGAGAGCCATGCGCCTCCTCTACATGGTTTCCATGGTCACTTCTTTTGTTTCCCTGGTAGGGTGTAAAGGTTGAAACATGTTGTCCAAGCTGCATGTAGGCGATGGGCATGGAGTTTGGAGACGTTCATGTGGCTGTTGGTTTTATACTTACACGGATTTGAGTACAGGTTCATGTGATTTTTCTTTTCTGTTTGAAACCTGCCTCCCAACAAGACTTGAATCAACCAAGTCTTGTTGTTGAGATTTGGGAGGTGTGTATGGTGACTCCTCTGTTAGCTTATGCGACCTACGGTTACCCATAACAATCTTTTCTGCATAGGTGCACAGAGATGTGTACATGTATCTTTGCAGAAGAATAATTCTAGCCTAATACACATTGAGGTTCAAGCTATGCCTCCCAGATCAAAGGGCAAAATCCTCTCTGCATTAACTTAAGTGGGTACAATATTCTCACCAAAGTACAATGTTCTGGTGGCTAGTGATTGAGATGCATAGAGGATCTTAGTTGTCATTCCACTTCTGTCCTCTTGTTTCCTGTAATCTCTCAACCATCCACCATCAAACAAAGGCAACAAATCAATGTTGAAAAAGAAATCTGTTTTATGATGTGACAACGCTATGGTTGAGGTTTGGTTAGGTTTAGGCTCAAAAACGTCTTGCTCACTCTATAACTTCCTCCTTTGCTCTCATCATAATTACTATGGCAGATTGCTTTGTTACTTGAACGTAAAAAATGTTGTTTTGGGGCACTTGCTGATTCTGTAGTTTCTCTTGGGAGGACAGTCTCTTTACGTGAAACTTTCTAAGAAAATATTAGGACCAAGACAAGACATTCAGTATGGGTGACCAATTCGCAATGTACTACAATAGCCATGTGTCTCCTCTATACATGCTCTCCCCAGCTGCTCCTTTTGCATCACTGGTAGGGTGTAAGGATGAAACATGCTTCTCCGGACTGCACAGGGTTCATTTGGAGATGTTCACTTGGCTGTTTGCTTTACACTTACATGGACTATATGGAGTATAACATCCAGTCAATGTTGAAAAAGACAGTTTTTTCACCCAAATAAAGTGTTTTGGTGGCTAGTGATTAAGATGCATGCCATATGTTATGACTGCAAAATGCCCAATTTGATTGTATTTGCATTTTTACTGAAAACAGCACTGCCCGGTACTGCCTTATTTCTATTGGATGTTTTGTTCTCTCTCAGTAGCAGTGGATACTTCTGTATCGCTTGCCAGATGGCAGCAGGGTGAACAGGCTGTGGCTGGGGGGGGGGTGGGTGGGATTGTCTTTTAGTATCCTTTGAGATATAAACATCTGGCTCTCTAGCTGCTAAATGCTCCGCTATGTTCACCAACTAGTTGCTAACTGTGTCTGTCTGCTGCTGGAAATGAGGTTGATGAGAGCTGTGAGACTGAACCAAAACATTAAAGTTGTGTTATGTCTCGTCAAATGTGTTAAGGGTCATGTCTGTCATGTTTCTGTCTCCTTTCTGGCTTGTCTGTTTTATTTTGAAAAGTCTAACCTTTTCTTTCGTTTCAGGTTCCTTTACCTTCTGCCTTGTGTGTTTCCCGCCAGTGTGATTGTCTGCTCCATCCTAATTGTCTCCACCTGTTCCCCATTTCCTTTTGTGTATTTAGTCTCAGCGTCTCCCCTGTTTTGTTGCTAGTTCGTTGCCAATCCCTGTATTGTGTCGAAAAGCTCTAGAAAAACCTTGTCAAGTGATCTCATTATTATATTAAATTCCGTAAACTGTCTGTCTGCCTCCTGCGTCCTGCATTTGGGTCCTCTGCCTAGTCTGAATCGTTGTCAAGTTGTGGGCCATAAAAACCAAAACAATGACCTGAAAGACACTAAAAGCACTGTAGAGCTGAGGAGAACTTTAGAGCTGGTGATAACTCTCGTGACACCTTTCAATTTACACATAGTGATTTGATCCATTGTTCATATAAAAATATTTATTAATGCAGCTTTAAGATTGAAATAGATGACAAAATGAGGGCCAGCTACCTCATTATCTTCTTTTATATTCAGTTTGAACTTGCTTTCCTTGTCATAGTGTTGTTTGATTATTCTTTTAATACTTTATTCTATCTGCGCTTCCTTTTTTTTCAATATTCCTTTTCTTCTTTTTTAATCTCTTTCATTGTTTTCTTCTACTGCTGTTTATCACTTTCAATGACTTTCTTTTCTATATCAAGTGACCTGCTTGCATCCTTGTTTTTGAGAACACCTGAAATTCAGTCATTTATTTAGCAAACAGATGCAGGCTTCTTATTGCCTGATGAGCGGTGAGTTTAACCTCCTGCTGTGATTGGAAAGAGCGATACTGCTATTGTCTCCAGACCTCCACTACACTCCTATGTGTTATCTGTAATAACTCTGCCAGGGCTGTTAAATACAGCAGAGAGACAATCACTCAACTGGAGACATGTGGCCTAATCCTACAGAGTCATTATGGAGCTGTTCCATCTTGTGCTCCTAACCTCACCTGGGACAACCTGATCGTTATCGGCCATGTCTGGTGTTTTTGTCAGTGGTACTTTATTTTGAGTAGTGGAACAAGCCAATTTGTGACTCTGGCCAATTTCAAGAGGTAAATTAGGGTCAAATTAAGTGAAATGTCTTCAAATGTCTTTAACTCCTTGTAAGCACCTGGCCAAGTCCAAGGCAAGGTTTGATAGCTCAGGCTGGCCACCTTGGCTGAAATAAAGAAGACCTTCGCTAATGTCAAAAAAGATAATGCACTTAGAATTAACCATTAAAAGCTAAGTCTGATATTCTATTTTTTACAAATACAAATCCCATGCGCAGAGCCAAATCAGCAGTGAATGTATCTACTAACAAGTACAGTGTGTGTATCACAGCCTGATATATAAAAACTATTTTGTTCCTTCATCACCATGAACACACGCACTGTAGTTTAATTGGACTCAATCCCACATACACCGTCCTGCTGCCCCAAATAGTCCCCAAAAAATGCACTATTTCCACCTGTTTGTTTGATAAAAACTACAGTGAGCAGCTGTTTCAGTTTTTCAAAGACTGACAGTACCAAAGTTTTTTGCAATCTTTTAAAAAAATGTTCAGAATTTTTTTTTCCTGAAACGTGAGTGTTTCAGAAAACAGAAAACATATAGGAAACCCCCTTCATTCTTCATCCATTTTTGTTTTCTGCATAGAGAAATCATTTCAGAATTGTAGATCTACATTGGGCAAAGCTGATTGCATATTTGACGACAGGACTCACAAGCTCACAAGTGTTCCAATATGTTCAGTAGCACAGCAACCAGGGCCATAGCTACCATTGAGCACACTGAGGTCATGACCTCTGTCTTTAATTATTTTTTAAAATTCAATTAAATTCAAAATTACAATCAAAAATGACACCTTAATTGCCTGATTCCAGTATTTTAAGTTGACTGCTGGTCTGCTGATAAACTATGGTTATTTGGCTCTGCCCATTCAGCTTTACCTTGTCCATTAAAATTATACCTGCATCCAGAGTACCTCCACATTTTGAAACCTCTGTAGGAATAAAACTGCAGTGTGCAAGACAGAATTAAGTTCAAATGAGACCCACAACAAGTCCTCCAGTTTAAATGACAAAATACTTTATGATGTGACAACGCTGTGGTTAAGGTTTGGTTTGGTTCAAGCACAAAACAACTTCGTTAAGGTTATGGCTCCTTTGTGACTTGTGTTGAAGTTCAATGTTTTGTTGACCCATCCATCCGGCCCGACCTCCTCCCTCTGCAGATTTTGTCACTCTATAACTTCCTCCTGTGCTCCCGTCAAAATAACTACAAACACTAGAGGGCTTTGCCACTTGAACGTTTTTCTTGGGAGGACAGTCTGTCCATGCACACTGATACCTGAACACAGCTGAACTGATAGTTTCATTGTGTTGACAGGTTAAATAAGGGTCCATTATGAGTAAGTAAAGAATAAAAGAAACATACACCAACTAGCCTCATCTACCCACTCAGTCTCTCTTTTTCCATCTCCTGCAAACACACAAACATTGTGACTCAGTGCTCCCACTCTCCACTTGAGCCAATTCACGCAGCACTACTGAATCTACCACATCATGAAGATGACCCTTCAGCTTTCCTTCTTACCTTCCTGACCTCAGTCTGACATGATCCACCAAACACACAGACGGTAGGACTGACTCAGCTAAACACAGCTGCAGACACCTCAGATTACCGCTGTAACTGGTCATGGTTAAACACTGCCTGGCTTAACGACAAGATGGCCCAACAGATTTTCTTTTGATGGAACATGCATCAGATATGTCAGCAGTAGAAATATGAAACAATAGACATTGTTCTTTCATTCTTGCTCCCAAAAAGCTGACAAACTTTTTTTCTGGGAATTTGGGAGTTTTAGCAACCTGGGGGGACTCACTCAATATATTTAAATTGGATTAATTTTCAGCTAACAAAATAAATAAATAATTCAACAGTCATGATTATATATTTTTTATCCTGTGCACACACAATATTAACATTAATATTGTTTGCATACGAGAGATAAAAAATGTAATATTTCAGGACATTAAGGACTCTGTAGGATTCACTATTTGTCTGCAACTAATTATAATTTACATTACTGATGAATCTATCATTTAAAATTTTCAATGAATTGTTCAGTCTGTCTGCAGCAAGTCCTCACATCAGAGAAGCTCACAAATAGTCCAGAAAGCCAAGCAGCACAGTTAGTCAATTTGATCAATTAAATCATCAACTGGCAAATCTATTGAATACTTTGTAACTGCAGCATTAGGCTGCTTATGGCTATTTGTGAAATTATGATCTTGTGGTGTTTTTTTGATCTCCCGTTTCATTACAATAAGATATATTAGTAGCTGCATGATTTCCCTAAAACCTAGAGAAAATCACCTGTCTGTGTTTCATCCACAGAGCAAAACAGCAGGCAGCTGCTGCAGGGACCGACAGTATCAGGCTGGTTTTATGAACTACAGTGTGAGCTGCCGACAGCCAGGGAGGGCACCTGTGGCAACCCAGACGCATCCTCCTTCTACACTCATCTACCCATTCACATAAAGCCCCAGCTCCAAGTTTACTTCACTTACCGTTGATCTTTGGTCACCAAGCCCTCTCTCATCCTCTTCTCCGATCCCGCGTGTTTGAAGTAAGAATCAAAACTAGACGATGATGTCTGTCTTGCGCTCCTGTTGCACAAAGCTGCGGCGTTTTCTCAGCTCTCTTCACATGATGCAGGCTACAAACATAAAACATTAAGTCAGGATGACCGCGTGCGTTAATCCACGCCACGAGTCACCTGTCATTCATCTGCCTGTGGAGAAAGCGGGAGGACTTCATGAACCAGTCTCCTGTCTCTAGCTGTTGATCGACTCTCCTCCTGCGAGGCTGTCGGTACTCTGCTGCTGCATTCAAGGGCTGTCGCAAAGGTTGTAATTATGACCAGTGCGCACATAAATGACTCGACAATGTAGTAAATAGCCAACATCTGACATTTTCATTTAAATATACGACTTGCCATCAGGTAATGTTTGTTAATTACTAAGCACATCATCGCCATGCCTACAATTTGATGATTTTTCTTCTCCATTGTACTGCAGAGCAAACCAGTCTGTGCCAGGGCAGTAGCCATAATTTGTGAGGTCATGGCTCCCAGGTTCCCCAGCCACCAGTAGTGTAGCCAGAAATCATATTGTACATAGAAAAAGGTTTCTCTGAACTGTACTGTGGCACAGGAACACTGTATGTTCTGCATCCAGCTGGGGAAATGTTGCTGTTGCCAGGTTATTTCAGGGCTGAATTGTTGCAGGTGAGTCACTGGCTGTCAGTGACAGATATTTAGTTTAATATAAAAAAGCAGCAAATATTCACATTATTCATTAAAACCTCACAAATGAAAAAACATGTCCTTAATAGTAACTCCAACCAACTTTCAATGGGGACACTTTTGCTATCTATGAACATCTTGGCCAACAATCTTCATATTCTCACAAAGCAGACAGCCAAGTGCCATCAGCTAACAGAAACAAAGCTGGACATGTCCAAAGGAACACACACACAAGACAAACGTGTCAAGCTTCGTAAAGCACCATGGAAAAAATGAAGAAACCAGTGAGCCCAGAACCAGTAAAGGGTTCATTATTGATAGGAATTGGTAGCTAAATAAGGTGGGAAATGTTGTGTTCTGTGTTAAAAATACAGATCACACATATCCTAGAGTCATAGATGTGTCATAGAAGTGCTTTTTCAGAGATTAGTAACCGATAACAGTCATCATAAATTACAACTAGACCTGATGTTGTCTAGTGTTAGCCCATAAAGACCTGCCAATTTGGGAGAGAGAGCAGAGTCCAGACCTCCATGGTGAATGTTAGGGATACCCTCTTGTCTTAAGCTCCAGTCAGACCACAAAGTGGCACGGCGAGATTCATTTGTGTACTTGCGAACTATAGTGCTGGAAGCTTGGTGACGTAGTGACTACTACTACTGGCTAACTTGTAACATGCTAGCGCTAGCAATCCACAATAGCCCACCAGCCTTGGTCGCTAAGTGTACGATAAGTTAACACGCTGTCATGACTGCAGCCCAGCAGTTTATAGTCCTGCTCTTGCTCCCTGCTCTGCTGGGACCCTCCTGGTCTAAGTTCTCTTAAGGGTCAGTACCAAACCCCCACGAACAGTGCTGGGCTGTGAGGTGATTTTGGTGTGGTGGCCACAATCGGTATTGCAGGTCATATGATGCCAACTGGCCCCAAAAGACTTTTTCCAACTACATCGTTACAAAAGGCACAGCTTTCACAGTTTTCCTACAATATCTATCTTCTTGAAGATACAAAAGCATTATTAACGTTTTCATAGTTCTGTCTAGGCACCCACAGCGCTAAAGTTAAAGAGGTGGTCTTGGGTAAATATTGAAAAAGTTATCATTGACTAGAAGCTGCGACTATTTAACCCCAAACCACATTCTTTCTCTAACCATAACCACCTTACCTTTTGTTGCCTAACCCTAATCACATTCAGGAATGCGACCCATAGTCTCCGATGTCACAGTCCTGTGCAGTGCGACATCACTGTGAACGGTTTCTAATCATAATAGTAGAAAATAAATACAAATGTGTAAGGGATTTTGGGCTACTTTTACCTGCAACCTTAATGTGGCTGAACCTCACCGCCGAAGAAGCATCAGTACATGTTGACATTTTGGTTTTTTAACTGTTCTGTCTTTCCTGCAGTGTTTTTAATCATCATGGTCTTTGTGACAGAAAAAAACCTCAAACATCACAGAGCTATAATACATTTCCAGAATTGTTAAAACTCAGTGTCTGACCTGAATTTGACTTTTAAGCATGATTTGATAGATGGTGGTAGATTAGTTTTAAATTAATAAATGAATCCTGAACATCGCTCTCCTATTTCCCCGTAATGATTACATTAATCTCTCTTAATTGAATAATGTTTGAGGGCTGACGTGGCTAAAATGATGATGTTCTCACTGGGTCAAAGAGTCAATGACAGATTGATGTTTCTGAGGGAACTGTGTGTTATTGGGCTGCAGAAAGAAACCAATATTGATGTTACCAAATTGGACTAATTTTCCCACACTACAGAGCAACTGAATCTTTTAATTGCATCAGAGATGTCAAAGGTGTGTCAGGGGTCGCATCACTGATAGCTGTTGAGGAAAGTTAAGCATCTCCACTTTGCCAGGGTGTCCTGCTGGCATTCAGACTGCAACCTTTTGATCAAAGGCCAACACCTCCAACCTTCAGGCTGCTTCTTCAACCCTCTGTGCCCATATTATTGTGTGATCAATCATGTATGATGGCATATCAGTATGGAGCAGCAGGGTGCAGGCTCTGCATTAAACCAAGAGGAGCTGGATATGGCAGGGTGGTTTTAGCCGTGCAAAGTGGAAGAAGATTATTTTGGAATAATTTGGAGGCATGTCACACCTCCTGTTAGTGAGTCTGTGAATGTGAAGAAGGTCGGAGCCCCCACAGCACTGTCTGGTTGCACAAAACCCTCTTAGTTTTTACTACACAAGAAAAGCTATGGTTTACTACAACTTGGGTTTTATTTTTGCAGCTCTGGCACTTGGTTCTATTAGTTATGAAGCTCAGCGCAAGTTCAATCAGGAAGACAATCTTTATGCCTCATCCATTCACATCCTTCTCTCTCTCTCTCTCTCTCTCTCTCTCTCTCTCTCTCTCTCTCTTATATTGCTGCTGTCAAACTTTAAATCCGTTCTCCTCCCGCTTTCTGTCAGCTGTCATTTCAGTGTGGATTCGTTGCGACCCTCCTCCACCCCATTCACCTCCAGTTCTCCATATTCACTGTCCGGGTCGAGCTCATCAGATGTCCACTCCTCATCACAGCCAGATCTTCAGCAGCCTTCCACCACCAAAACCAGTGTCTGGTCACTCATCTGAAGTCTCTCCTGATTGAAATAATAACATGGTACTGAGACTCAAACAGGAGCAAAACCAGACAGCAGCAGAAACATTGTTCATTTGAAAGATGAACTCCACCAACTTCAGATCAGTTTGTTAGTCATGGTTAGCTCTACTCAGCCTGTGAAAACAGTTGCATAATAAGAAAATAACCCTGATGATGTCATAGTGATGTCATCAGGGTTATTTCCTCAGATGTTGTAGGGCCACTGCAGGGGTGGGGGGCGTGGATGTTGAGCAGACCTAACGTTGCATGAATATGATTCATGTGGTGACATAAACAAAGAAAAGTGCTCTGATGCTATCAAGGCTGTTTTGCTAACCTGAATCTTTTGTTTATTTAACGATCGATAAAAAGGAAATCCACTTTTGCTGGGGCATGCTGAGGCAGCTGTCTTCTTTTTACACCCTGTCCTCCTCACCTTTTAGCAACACAATCTGAAAGTGTCATCCAGCAGTGGCAGCAAGTGTGAGAGCTGGGATATCTCAGAAGAGGCACACACATGGCCCCTCCTGCCTACCACCATCTGTCACTTGGACCAAGGTGTCAAGGTTCACGGGTTAACCTCCAGTTAATACCACCTCCCACCAAAATTTGTTGTGTGGTCATTTGATGAAATGTGAATATGCATCATGTATGCACAAATTTGAAATAATTAAGGTCTTGAAACGTGACTGCAAGATTTATTTCTGAAATGAAGTGGACGTGATCAAGAGTCACATCCAAGGTAGCACACTTTCGTCACACACGTTCAAACTTCAGGTGCTGAGTTTCTAATTAAATAACAAAAAGTTTACTTTACTGCACTCAAAACTTCAAAATGTTGTCATAAAATCAGCAGAAAGAGATTTGCAGCATATCTCACAATGTGTGAAGAAGCTTTGTTATACCGTAGTCTATGGTCAATTATCCTTTTTAGCGGTGTGTTCAAATGCTACCATATGATACACAGATTGCTCAGATTCTGGAGATGAAAAGGTGTAAAATGTTGTGAAATGTGTTTAAAATTGAGGAGGCAGTGACAATAAATATCTTAGCATAATATGTACTGTACAAACAACGTGTCCTAACTTGCCGAATGTGTGATCAAAATATTTGACAGCATCATAAACTTTGTTTATCAGGATCATGTCTGGTTTTCTTTCAGAATCTGTTTCTGTAAATTTGAGATTTTGGTGATTAAATCAAACGTCCTCACACTTAGAGCAGCAGACTTGAGTAAGTGATTTGAATCCACAGGCGGACGGCTGGATTAATGTGCTTACTCAACTCCCTGCTTCACTCAATTGTTTTTCCCCTAATCCCTTTGTATTATTATTATGTTAGTATTGAATATATAATAATCATTTGATCTCGCTTAGTGTCACAGTTCCCTCCGCTTCTTTTTCATAGTGGCCATGCATGTGTCATCTCTCCTCTCTCCTGGCATGAGCAGAAAAAACAAATAAGTTGAAAATAATGAACAAACCTGCTCAAAGAGCAAGGGGAGAGAAAGTACTGTAGACTGTAATGTTACTCTTACACTGTCTGATCCTGACATTATCATTAAACCTCAGGTTCCTCAGTTTGTGGTATCTGTGTTTGTTGCTGTTCTGTTGTTGTAATGAATCCTTTAAGTCATAAACATCTTCCAGACCAGTTAGTTGAAGAAACCTCCTTCACATTCACATTACAACAACAAGATAGGTGACTTGCCTTCCAGAACGACCCATACAAAAACTGTTTATACTATATGACTGTCTTCTCATCTGCCACCTTTAAGAGTAGGTTACATTTAGGCAGCTGGTACTTGGTTAACGTCAGGGACTGACCATGGTTAAAAGAAAACAACACTAAGTGTTGGTGGACAAGATGTGCACAGCAGTCTCTAGGGTTAAAGCATAAGGCTGGTTTTATTCTATATTTTTGTTATTGTTACTAACAGAGCCGGCTTCTGGCTTAGGTAGTATGAGTAGACACAACTGATACAAACAAAGTAATGATAAATGCAAATTGTGGAGGCAAGTGTGCCATTCCATGTTGCCAACAGATTTACTTGTTTTTCAGTCTGCTCAGAGCACATTCACCAAAAGAAAATAAACCTGTTAGACACATGACTGATTCTTACTTTGTACAATGTGCAAGTTCTTTATTAGTTAAATACCTGTAGCCATCAGCAGCAGGAATCAACAAGTCCTCCAATTTAAACAACAAAATATGCCTTTTAGAATGACACATACAAGTGTTTTCTGACCTGTCGCCCACATCAGCAGAACACCGTCATTTGTCCGTGTTGAAAAACACATCTGTTTTACGACGTGACAACGCTATGGTTTAGGATTAAAGCTAACTTGATATATGTGTAGGGAAGCATTACAGTAAAGTGACTACTTCTTTAAGGTTAGGGGATCTCCGTCGTCATGGCATTAATTCATTGCATTTATTCATGGTTGCATTTATTCACTTATTTGTATGTTTAGTAGTTATTAGTTGTGTGTTAGTAGTTCAATAAACCTTTCATTTATAAAGAACTCGATTGGGTTGTGTGTATAAAATGTTGTACACAGGTCTGGAACTTAGTAGCAACCTCCAGAACTGAGAGTGAATTAATGAATTGGTTATCATTTTCCCTTTTCTAAGGACGGTGCCCCGAGGTGAACTGAATGTGAGTTCAATTCTGTTATTTAGTATAAATATTGATTATTCCTGATAGCCGAAGTTGAGTGTCATCCCTCTACTTCATTTTGTACCAATGTGTATTTAGGCCTATGCTACGTATTCTTGGTTTTGCCTTTATTAAGCGTTAATAACGCTACAACAACGTCAATTGCATGAAGAAGCATTTGTCACATCTGACCTCTACATCACGATATATTTCAGACAGCAGGGCATTAGAGAGGTGAATCCAAGTGGAGCATTTTACTCACAGAATAATTATCAAACTATTAGAGCTGATCACAGATCTTGGAGGTCAGTGACCGATCAGGATTTAGTTCAAGGAGATCTTCCCAGGGCTTTTTAAGGGGCACACAGGGATAGTTTGAAAAGAGGGAAATAGTACAATGAAAGTAGTAGTATATGTGAGATGACGGTAGTCCTAATTCAATGGATGCCTATGAAAGGTATCATCTTTATACTATATGCAAAGCAAAGTATGCCTTTGGCCTGTCATTATAGAAAAGTAGCATGTGTAATTGATGGAGAGAATAAATGGTTCTTCATTAGAGGTGTCATGGAGGAAGCTGACAGGAGTTTTCAGTCTCTCAAAGTCTTTGCAAATTACAGCTCCATACCCTCCATACTGCTGACAGCTGACTTCTGTGTTATATGGACTGTGGGTGACGTAGAGTACCAGACAATATCATTGTTTTTTCACAGATTTATTCAGTCTAACATTTTCATACTGTGTGGTGTAACGCTTAGAAGCCAGAGTGGCTTTAGACTTTCAGTCCTGTTTATTTTGGGGAATGAAAGGACAAACCTGTTAGGCATTTTCTGACTTACATGAAAACTTTCACTGTCTTGCAGCAGCCAGTAAAATACACATACAGAACAGGATACACAAAGTGCGCGAGCATGTGCTGCTGATTTACAGAGATGAAAACTAAGCAGTGCAACACAAATACACAAATAAGCAATAGCCATCTTGTTAAACTGCACTGGGAGATGGGCTGGCCATCTGGCAGAAGAGCTGCCCAAGAGCTGCCAAAGCATGGAACGCTCAGCGTGAACTCGCTATGTACTGACGTAAAGAAAACACAGTTAAACATACATTTCAGTGAATATATCTCGAAGCACAACTGTGTGGGGGAGAAATATGTGTGAATGCCTGTATTTTTATCCAAAGCGCTTTACAATTTGCCTCTCATTCACCCAAAATTCACACATTGATGGTATGTGTGAATGAGCTGACCATTGGGAGCAATTTGGAGTCCAAGGACACTTCAACACATGGGCAGGAGGAGCTTGGGATCGAAACGCCAGCCGATAAGTGGACGCCCCGCTCTACCTCCTGAGCCACAGCCGCCCTAGAGTGTAAATTCCTCAGATTGTAAAATCCTAATGGTTCTGCTTCAAGTAGCAGCAGCAGTAGCAGTGTACCAACATGAGCATGGGTGACGACACTGACCTTGAACTTAGTCAGAAATCAGGCTGCTGAGGTGAGGTATAGAGAAAGGGCTCTTTTCTCATCCAAGTCAGTCACTGACTGCACTGCAGGTCAAGTACAGCTTTGCAGTATGCAGTGATGACCTTTACAGACCAGTCGGACTGAAGCGATCTGTGGCATGAGGCTGCTGGCAGTATTATGTGTAAGTGGGAAGCGTGGGATAAAAGATGTTCTTAATCTTCTCTCATAAAGAGCAAACCATTATGCTGAGAAATCTAAAAAATATCACAGAGAAAACTAACACTTTCTACTGCCAAGGCCACAGAGGATTGCTTGAGGAACATTTAATTAACACTGCTCTGTCACACTGAGTCTACTTTCCATCTTGTCTCATCAGTTTGTAACAAATTTCCAAAGATTTGAATTCACAAAGTCAGCCTCGAGCTGCACACAGAAATATGAGCTCAACATTGTGTCATTGTCTCAGTTACCTCAATAACAATGAGACCGTTGTGAGTGCACTAAATATGCAAAACAGCTCATTTAATTAATCAGTAACTTCTCTTAATATCTAATGTAATTGCTGATTTTTTAGAAGCTTTGTTTTATATTGTGATGGTTCTGCCACAAGCCAGGACATGTGAATTTAATTATAAATCAACATTTTGTGTAATGTGCTTTAATGAAACAAATTGCTAGGGTTTGTATCTGCAGTTGGCAAAAACTGGCTAAAGAGCAAATATGTGTCAGCACAGTAAAACAAAGCAATCTCTAACTGTGAGCCACTGTCACCCAGCTCAATATCCTTAGGAATTATGTCCATATTGGATGATTGTGCAGCTCACAATTTATGGCCAATGCCAATGTTCAGTCCCTTTATGTAGCGAGGTGTGGAGGTCGGGGTGGGGATGGTGGTTTTGTCTCAGATGCCCTGACTTTTATGCAGGAGACTGGAGTTTGCATCATGTCACAGACCTGCGATTAAGGTTTATTTAATGTAACCATGATCTTTCCCTAACCTAACCATGTGCAGATACTGTAGCGAGAGATCAGTTTTTAAAGAATCTGTCAATAATTGAAAATTTCCCCGCTGTGGGACAATTAAAGGCTTGTCTTATCTTATCTTAATATTGATGGTCTGTCTGGTGATAGGGTTGTGTCAGCAACCTATGATCAAGTCAACCAAAGAGCCCATTTTGCCATTCCCAGTAGTGGTACCTCTGGCTTGGTCATTATGTTCCAATGAGCAGAATTGGTTTTGTTTGTTGGTGGGAAGCCAGCAGGTGAACAGCATTTATGAACATCAGCACATTAAAAGACACATTCAAAATTCACATACATCAATCTCCACTGTGGGTGTGTGCGCACTGTCTGCAACAATTAAAGTGTACATTCTCACACTCCCACATGCACACTCGCTGCACTCTTGTCCAAGTGGGAGTTGCCATTGCTTTCCGACACTGTAGTAGCCGCTGTGGACACATCTGCAGCAAACACAGGGGAAGACTGCTGTAGAAGAAGAAAGACACTTTTACACTTTTGGCTGTATGTCACCATTGAGGGTAGTTTTCTACTTGCTTTTTTTGTTCCTCTCATCTTTATAAATATGTTGGTTATCTGATTATTGCTGTGTTTTGGAAGGAGGTGGAAAAGGAAGTGATTGGGTCGGGGGTACCACAGACCAACGAACCAATCATCAACAAGGAGACTGCAATGTTTCAAACTGTGAAGCACACACAAGTTACATTTCTGAAAGCAGGCAGCAGTGTAACAGTGAGAGTGCAGAGCTCATTATTTATACTGTAAGAAGGAACAGAGCCTGTGGAAAAGATTGATAGAAGTAGTGCTAGCTCAGTTGCTTCCATCAGTCATGTGATCCTGGTCTTGCACATCATGGCAGTCCCAGGAGAGTCTCCTGAAGTGATGGTGCTGTATGTTCTCTACTTATTAGAGCTTTTTGACAGGTAGCTTGAGATAGTAGGAAGAGGTGGAGTTAGGTGACATTCAACCTGTTGGGTAGAGTTTTTTCTTAAAGTGGCTTTAATCCATACTTTTTAATGATGTAGTAGTTAGTAGTATCAAATGACAACGTGAAAACAATGAGACCATGTGAAAGGGGTCGCTAGTAGTGACGAACCAACAGAATTATCAGCTTTATGGAGCTTTATAGTGAATTTCAGCTCCTTGTTTATCTGTTCTGGTTCCCTCTCAGCGCTCTCAGAGCGTCGTGTTCAGAGAAGAAGCTGTAAAAATTACTGTCCACTACCTGCTCAGCAGCAACCAGCAGACAGACACAGTGAGAGACTAGCTGGGGAACATAGTGGAGCATTTAGCAGCTAAAGAGTTGGTGGAGGCCAGAAGCAGAGCTAACAGAGAGGGAATATTGGACTGATATTCATCAGGTGACACGAACACCACTCCACATGAATGATCATGTTGCTCTGTAACTGCTGGATGTGGAAATAAGCAGCTGTTTGCTAACAACTTCCCCATATCAACTCAAAAGGTGATGATACAGTGTTGTGTTCACAACTTGTTTCCGCTGCCCCCAACTGGCAAAATCAGTTATTGCAGGTTTAAGAATGTGACCTTGCGGATGTCATTGCAATGCTTTGTGTGCATTTACACCTGTATAACACCATGATGTGCAAAACCTGAGCAAAACCTTCCGCCTCTCTCTCTGCTGCCTAGTATCACTCCGCTAAGCCCCTCCCACCAAATACACAACTTTGACCGACAGCAGAAGGAATCAGTTCCCCTGCAAAACTGTATCCTTTGTAGGGCTCGCTCTCCACGGCGTGAGCCTCACCGAGACCGCGGCCCCTCCCGCCGCTACTTGTTTTCTCAAAGACGCCCCTCGAGCGCTTCGCGGCCGCAGAGCAAATCGCCCCAGGCTTCAGAGGCAGCTGCAAATCCGTCCAGCAGCTGAATGAGAGGCTGGTACACCGCACACACACCACTGTCCCCCGTCAAAAGTTATTCTCCACTGTTGGGACCTGTTGTTTTGTACTATGTGTTGCTGCAGGCAAAGGAGGTGCTGGACATTTATCACAAGTTACAGGATTTTCTGCCATTCAGGCTTTCACCGTCTGAATGGACATGCATGCGCATCTGCATTTGTAGCTCTGAAAACAGAGCCGAGAGGAGGAGCAGAAGTAGAGGTCTTAATTTATAATACTGTATTCTTGTGACATTTATTCCCAATGACGCCAAAAAAATACCACCTACCCTCTGTACCCAGAATCCCCGAGAGTGATAATATCATTTTTCAACTGACTGGTCAGAGGGTGATCCTTTTGTACATCAGCCACCCATAGCTCTATTATTATGGTCATTGTGTGCTGCTGCAGTAAAACCTTCCTTATTGCTTCTTTAGACAGACATATAACATGGTGTAGAAAAGCATAACTGGCTACGGAAGATAAACAGAACCAGATAAACCAGAAACAAATTCATTTGCTCAGGCTCTGTGGAGACATGGTTAGCTGCAGGGTGAGTGAGTCCATCAATTGGAAGCAGGTGCACTGATTGAGCTGAGTGGCTGAGGGACTCCAGCTGCTGAAGTTTATGCAAGGATTTGACTCATTCCTACGTGTAACCATAAACATCAGTAACAATGCAGTAACAAAAACTTAATCAAAAAGAGACACATTACAAGGATAGTCAGTTCCTTATCCATCATCACTGGCTGCCACTTACTCAGCTATTATTTGAATACAAGTTTTTATATGAGAATTAACGGTAGCTGAGTCTGAAATGATAGCTGTGGCCAGCATGAACAAATAAAGGCTGGTTACTAATAAAAGCTGGGTAAAAAAACCCCAATGAGTTACCTGTAGCCAACAACAGCAGTCCCCCCATGGTAAACTGAGAATAATGTATTTCCACACCACTAACTCCATCAGTATATTAACTCAAGTTCTCCTTAACAGATTTTTTTCTGTAAAAAGTAACAGAACAAAACCAAAGACATCTAGTGTGGAGCTTGAGGAATTTTTGCCAAAGATGCATGATGTTTAGAAACTACACTATATACTCTATCTGTGTGGTTCTGATATGTGGGATCACACACACTGCTAATATCACACAATCCAGAAAGGCCCCAACTCCTGACAGCAGCAGAGCCTCTGCAGTCTCATTCCTGGCTGCACGGCAGCTTGCCTTCATGTTAATGAAGCTATCTGGAATGATTCTGGGGTGGGAAACCAGTTTACCACATGGAGAGCAGAGACATAAAGATGTCAGCTTCTCACCGTCTTCCCATCTGTCCATGCTCTAAAGGATAACACTGCTGTAGATAAACAACATCAGGACTGTTGGATTAAAACCCTGACCCCAATCCTCCAAAGGTCTCTGTGTTTTTAATGGAAGTCCAGGAAGGTTTCAACAGCCTGAACATGATGGGTGGTCATCAAACACAGAACATGTCAAATGTGGAATAAGGAGACCCATGCAGAGATTGGTGGGACTGGGAAGCCCAGCAACAGGTAGCGTGAAGGGTTTTAGTACCGTTTAAGATAATAACTTACTTTTTCAACCCTGAATCCTACACTCCTCCTACTGAGTCCCAAATCATCCCCTCAGTTCACTCATTCACTTATCCAATAGAGACTCAAATAGACACTTATGAATCATCATCATTTTGTGTCATCTATAAAATGTGATACATTGCATTGTGGGATTGTTAGCGGAGAGTAGTCTAGAAGCCATGGACACTACTTTTTCCATTCCATTGTGGACAGTTTTGAGAGTACTACATAAAGAGTTCTGACACAAAAATAAAAAGGTGAACAGCAAATGTAGTGCACCATATAGTAAACAGGGAGTGATTCAGATCACAGCCTATCTATATTCATTTTCTTTGACAAATACATTTTGAAGGAAATGTAATTGCTTTCATACTGCAATCCAGAAAAATGTTACTCATAAATGAAATTATTATTTTCACATTAATAAAAGCTGATATGCAAACAATGGCCAAGTGTCATATAAGAGTGCAAACAGGCCAGTTGCTGATAAAGTCAATCGCTGTCACACTATTGTTCATAAAACTGGAGGAAGTGATGTTTGCTGCATTAGCAAACAGTGATTCATTAATTCATGAAAATAGTTGCAGATGGAGGCCGCTTATGAAAATATGACCAAATATTCTTTGTTTTGCAGTTGAGGTAAACAAGGCCACTATTTGAGAATTGATGGTATGTGGGTCTTTTCATCAGATCTATGAGACTGGGCTACATTGAATGAAAGAAAGACTTAGACTGATGACACAGTTAGTGATAATTAACAGAGTTTCCGCTGATAAAACTTTGAACAAAAAGCGACAGCAATCAAAAAGACAGTTCAGCATATGACACACAGCAGACTGTAGATAATCCCGTCCACACATGGATAGTTGTGAAACCCAGAGTGATGTCAGTCGTGGGCCACTGCTAGATCATTTTGTTCTACCTACACGATCTACCAACAGGGCTCTGTATCTTCAATAGGTGGTATTGGCAGTTTGCATAATCTCTTATTGATATTTTGCTTATTATTGCAGAAGGGGCAGACAAATGAGCAGCCTGATAATAAAGTTTTATTTATATAGCGTCAAATCAAAATCAGGTCTAGACTCTACTTTATTATTTACATCAACATCCTCAACATCAACACACACACACACACACACACACACACACACACACACACACACACACACACACTAAACATGTGTATATAAGTTTTCTGCTATTTTCTTGATTTTATGGATTGTACCTTTATTATTATTATTATTGTTATTATTGTTATTTTAATATCATTATTACCTGACGCTTTGGCAATATTGTTGTTGTTACATTCATGCCAATAAAGCAAACTGAATTGAATTGAGAGAGAGAGAGAGAGAGAGAGAGAGAGAGAGAGAGAGAGAGAGAGAGAGCAGGAGGAGAAAGAACATACAGTAGTACAGTATAGTTCTACATGGAGATGTAAAGTAATAGTTGTGGTAATGGTATTGATGTTAATATTAATAAAAATAATACTAATACCAATATAATAATAGTAATACTAATAATAAGAGCAATAACAATTGCATAGTCTGGATCTACACCTGCAGAAAGCAACAGAAGGAGAGAGAGAGAGAGAGAGGAGAGAGAGCACACAATTACAGGAAGCAGTCGAGTTAGTAACAAGCATTAATGATACTGCTGAGTAAAAAACAGAATCACTTAATTATAAAATGGGATTTTGTGTAGAGTGAAAGAATGAGACATTTGCTGTAATGGCGTTCGGTTTCATATTTATTTGTTAGTTTGAGGCAAACTATCACCTGAGCTTACGGTAACTTTATGATCAATAGTATCAACCCATTATTTTTAATTATCAATCCCCTCCGATATCAGGATGCACTGTCCATGTATTTATTCATTTTGAAAAATTGACATGACATGGAAGCATTTTGCAGCAAATTGCATTTATTAATTAAAATTTATTTTAATCATAAAAGTATAGGGTAGTAGGATGGGGGTCCTCATACCACTGTGCATCACAATCAAGTTCAGTATACAATGCAGCATTCCTCATTTTTTGATGCTCCTAAGGAAAAAAAAGTTTGACCAGTTCATATTATTATTTTTTAAAATTTTTCTAAGCCTAGCTTGGACTTTTAGACATATATTTTCAACAATTCCCCAGGTGAAGATAGTTTAAGTTCACCCAGTTATCATGTATAGAAACATCTGGGGCAAGCTCTCTCTGTAGAACCCCCTCCAACCCCTACCTCAGAATTATGGTAAAATAGTATATAGCATTGCACCATTGCACACAATGATAAAGTAATGCAGCTCACAGCATCCCAAAGATAGCTGAAAGAACTGCCACCAGTCTGTATGTCCCCATACACCCAGTTGCTGATCCAGAAATGAAATGCAGCATAGAAAGGCTGCACATTGTCTTTGTAATCCATCATCATTTCCATTTGTATGTCGTTACTGGAAATTATCACGGCTGCTTTAAATGTTAATGATATTTTCAGACCAACATCGTGTCACTGGGGAACATTTTGGTTGTAACTTTTAAGCAGATAAAATGATCCAGATGGCTTACCAGAAAACTGCAATTGCCTGTCCAGTTACTGGTGCTGAAGCATATCTTGGACTGCATCCAATGCACCACAATTGTATTTTCAAGTGGAACAATATTTGTTAGGTGAAATGTCAGGGCAGCATATATTACCCATGTCATTATGAGCAGGGAAAAGCTTGGCATTTAAATGTGCAATCAATTACAAATTTATATAGATTTGTTAGTGAAATGTTTGGGCTTTTAACCTTTTTTTATTCAGGAATATGTTTTTTGAGCATGTACAAAAATGATGCCAATGCAAAAACACACATGAAAATCCAAAACAAATACAACAATGGAAACGTGCTGCAAATGAAAAAAACGTGCTGTAGAAAGCCAAAACAAACACATGAACAGCAGACACGCTGCAAAGTCAAAAACACACAAACCCGGAAAACAAATGCAACAGAAAAACGCTGCAAAACCAATCAGCACAATGGTTATCCAGAGGCCTGTACTACAAAGCAGGAATTGGTGTTAGCGAGGTATAAAAGCACCGCCTACTGACCAATCAATTCTCTTGGAAAATGGCATCACCAATAGAAGATCCCATGGAGCTCGGTGATTGTGAGAGGAACTCTTTTTATATGAGAGATATAGATTTTGTGTCAGCTTCTTGCAAGCAATGTCAAAGCCATTTCATTGTGCTTTTGTATCCTGATATCATCCTACAACAGAGACAAAGCACTAAAGTGTTTTACTTGTTGTATTTATAATATATGAATGTAATATATTTACTGCTTTGAATTATGTTATTATATTTATTTTTTATTTGCTCCTAAGTCCGTTGCAGCTGGTAGGGTTGCAGCTGAAAGAATAAGGATACAATTGGCATCCACGCCATAAGAATACATCTAAGCAGCACATTAATTTAATGGGATACTAATGATGGGGCAGTGATATAATAAACAGTCAGCAATTTTTTGCCAGCTGCAGCTGTGTTGCTTTTAGCCTGGATGATGTAATGATGTCTTCGTATTTCTCTAATATTATAATGTGCTCTTTGTTGGTAAAGTATGCCGCTCTGAAGCCAGTAGACTTGTCATGTTTGTGATTGGTCATGTGCTGCAAACCCCGCCCCTTTTATGTGAAGCGCTCATGGCTAGATTGGGAAACCCTGGGTTGACTTATCGAGTTGATAACCACCGTCGTGTGACCGCTTAGTGTAATTGTAGTTGTTAGGCTTAGTGAAGACAGATAACAAAAAGATATCCTGGGTATGTTGACTTTGCTTCAGAGTACAGGCCTCTGGACTTAATGTACAGACATGAGATCGATATTCAATGATCAAATCTCTAAATTGATATCTACCTCTCAGAACAAAACCAAATAAGCATATTTCTCAAGACTATCCCTTAAAAACACCTGGCTGCAATAATTTAAAATACTTGTAAAGAAAATCAAACAAATAAAAGTAGGGTTATATAAAACACCACATTGTCTATATTTCAAAATATTGAATGACACACTCCAGGATAAAATATTATTTCCTAATAGATAGATCATCTAGATATATCATGTTTCATATCTGGTCTATTTCTTTATTGATTACAATAAAAAAACAATTAATTGTATTTTCTTTAAACTATTCCTTTAAACACAACTATCTAACAGTGGATATCTAAATCTGGATTCAAACACTTCATGTGTTTTCATCCAACAGATGCAGTGACCAGACATTGATTATCAGCAGGCCACTAAACTGTCCAATGCATTTCCATGGAGATTCAACCCCATTTCACAGCCTACTGTCAGCAGCAGTGGCATCACATTATTACCCTTTCCATGTGCAAAATGCCACGACTCTAATAATGCTCCTGCATGAACAGTATGAATACAGATTGCTGTGACAGCCTCACTTTAACAGCTGACTGGTTAATTGTGTGTAATTAATATGATAACTTAAAGCTGTTGAAAGCCTGTTAACTGACACTGAAATTTAACACTCACTTTTTTAAAATATATATTATACATAAAGAGCAATTTCTCTCTCAAATCTCCTCTAAAGTAATCTCCTTCCCGCCCAGATCATTTTCTAAAGTGTATTACTGGCCCGCATTTATATCGATGGTCAAAACAAGGTCCTAAATAGGAATAGAATAACATGAAAATGAAAAAAGAAAAGGGAAAAAGGGTTGGGTAAAGATCATGTTTATCAGCTATTAGCAAAAAGGAAAACAGTAATTGCCGGTCTGTGGGGGGACGTGAACACCGGTCTCCTGCGTGAACGTCGACAGCGCTGCAGATCCGATCCACCACTCTGACCTCCACGCCCTTACTTTCCACATCTCTACAGATAGGGCACAGTGCTCCTGCATTGGCACAGGACATTAGGCCTGGACACAAAGCGGTGCAGAATCGCCGATTTGAGATTCTAGTAACAATCGTATGGATATTTTGGTCAGCACTGCCCATTTGCCACCTGCCTAAAGACCCCAGCACATATCATTCATTATTTTTAAATGAGCTTTTTTGGCTTCTATGATTAATCGACGGGCTCTTTTCCTCTGTGCTCTCTTCCTCTAGTTGAGAGTTGTGGCTAATTAGCCCCTGGCGGCCTCTCACAGCGAATGTCCTTGATAAAGATTTCATTAGGCTTCCCAGCTTCCCGCGGGCTTCACAGCTGCTCCCCAATCAACACTGACTCTCAGGCATTACCTCCAATCCTCCGCTCTCCCAGACAGGTAAACAGATCAAGGTGGGAGAAATAATTAAAGTAGCTGCATCTCAGACGCCAAAGCTGCTGATACTGATGCAGTTTGGACATCACAGTTGAATTCACTTTATTCTGTGACTGACAACTTGGTCACTACACCAATCCAAGACTTAAGTCTTCATGCCAGTTCAGATGAATGCAACGACATACAGTTTATATGCAACAGTTAGAAACAGGTCACAAGCAGTTCACCACCCAGAACTTTCACATGGTTTACTGAGCTTTGTAGGACTTCTTGTACATCAAAGTTCAATCTTCATTCTCAACTCAAGGTCCACTTACTAGCTTTCTAAAAAAAAGAAAGAAGCTAATTAGTGGAAATAATGTACTAGTGAATACTCCCTGAGAAATACCAGTGAAAACTCTCAGTCACACGAGCAATACAGTGAGCTTAACCACATTTTGAGTTACTGGACTGATTAATATGAACCTAATGTGTAGTTAATGTTTAGTTAATGTCTAATTACCAAACAAACATGTACTTGACTTTATCTTAATTATTATGATTGATGAACATGATACAGTGACAGTCAACTAATGTAATCAGTTTCTTGTAATTCTTTTTTAAATTGGTTTTCGAAGACATAAAGAAGACAAAAACAAATAATGGCAATAATGACATGACATTGAAAAAAAGAAAGAGAACAAGAAAAAAAGGAAAAAAAGACATAAATGTGCTTATAAAATAATTCTTGTATATACAAACCTAGCTTAATGGATACAAAGAAATGGTGGTTAAAGTTGTAGGCAATAAAGACTTACTGGTGATGATTCTTACATCCCACGGTGGGCAAAGGGGTATAAAAAACTCTTTAGACCATTTAGGGAGCTGGATGTTCTCTCTAATGTGGACCAGAAAAGGGTTGCAAAGTTTGTGAAATTTGTTCGTGGATCCTATCAAAGACATTTTCTCTAATTTAAGAAAGAACAGTAAGTCATGAACCCATTGCGTAAAGCTAGGTGGAAAGGTATCTTTCCACTTTAAAGGGATCAGGTGTCGGGCAAGAAACATGGCAAAGGCAATACAGTCTGCCTCCTGCTTTTGAAGGGGAAAGCGTAGGAGAAGAGACACCATGGATGAACTGATCTACCGAGACAGGTGGAAATTAATGAAAAGATTTTAAACCAGAATTCCATGATTTTGCTGCATGACCAGAACATGTGAACATGAGTGGCTGGGATTGATTTACAGCGGATACATCCAGAGCTCACCTCAGGGAACAGTTTTGACAATTTCAGATTTGTCCAGTGACTGCAGTGTAGTATTTTACATTGCATAAAACAATGTTGGATGCAAACAGAAGTAGTATGGACTCTATAAAATAGAATGCCAAAGACTATCTGAAAGACCGATATTTAAGTCTACTTCCCAGTCAGCTTTTAAAGGCATAAGGTTGAAGTTTTGTAATCAATTTCTATGTCAGCACAGAGGTACATGTAAATGCCAGCTCCCCCAAAACCCTAAATTTCCTCCCATCACCAAAGTACCAAAGTGATTGTTGAGTTCTGAGAAAATGGCAACATCACTACAGCAAAGTCTGTCGGGGCAGTCAGACAATTAGACAAGTTGGAAACAAGCCAACAGTTTTTCCAGATGATCTAAACCACTTTATTTGGAGGTCAAACTGAAAGTGAGCACATGCTCGATTTTACCCTAAACAAGACCCTGAGACACCTGAACTCCTTTACTTGAAGATGGCGGCACGTGTAGTGGTGGCCGGTAATTCCCTCAAACTTCACTACATTTTTGTTTTTATTCCAAATGCCACCACAAGTGGTGCGATTGCCCCAGAAAGAGAGAGGGAAGAGAGCCGGGCTAAGAGCTAAGTAACTAACCCAGCTTGGACCTAAGGCTACTCCACTAACCAGCCTACTCCTGGGTATCGTCCGGTCACTGGAAAATAAAATGGACGAAATAAGACTCAGGCTAACATAACAACGTAAACACATTTAAAGTATAAGCCGCTTTTAAATAATGCACTGCTACCAATTTTGTGTTCCTTGTCAAACCTTGCTCACATAATATTCAGTTTAATCAGTTGAGAGGGTCACTGCTGAGCCTCACTGTGTGGGTGAACAGCTTGGTTGTTAGATGAAGCAATTACCCAAAGAATCTCCAGCACTTGTAATTACACCATCTCTAGCAAACTGCAATTATTCTCCCAAACAAGGAAACTGCTGTTCTTTTTCAGACCTTGCCCTTTGTCAAGCGGCCTAATTTGTCGCTTAAAGAGAAATATGGTTTTAGCATTTTTACCAGTATAAAATATATGTGATGGAAGGACCTATCCTGCATGCTCTGCTCATTTGTTCTTTCATGTATTACTTTTATTCTGGACATCTTTTTATGGTGGATAGTAGTTCACACCTCTACACCTTATGTAAACATATATTGGATTTAAAGAAATAGTTCAACATTTTGGGCAATATATTCATTTGCTTTCTCTCCGTGAGTGCCATGAGAAGATCAATATCAATCTCATGTCTGTGTGTAAGTACGGAGCTGGAGTCAGAATATGGTTAGCCTAGCTTAGCATAAAGACTGGAAACAGGGGGGAACAGCTAGCCTGACTCTACCACAACATGTTGCATCTTATTTGTTTAATCTGTACACAAACAAAAATGTAAAAATGGTTTTACGAGGAGCGGTGTTGGAACTATTTAGTGACGAACAACAGTTTATCCATCTGCCCAGCACTTCTGTACAGCATCTCTGGCTACAGTGTGGGCTGCCAGATACAGTTGGTGAGAAAAGGTTCGGTTCGGTGTTCATGACTGAACATTAGAGGTGTTGTGTGGTTGGATATAACCACGTACTTAAACTATTCCTTCAAATATGAAATGTGAAATGTGGAGTTTGATCTATTATGTAGACTGTCGGCACAACTGCAGTCCACCAGTGTTTCAGATGTCAAGAGGCTTGTGGTGGGTCCTTTGGCAAGCTGCCACTCACTTAACTGTGGAGTGTGGAGACAACATACAGTGTAATGATCTGATGCCTCTTTCTGTACAGTAGCAGCACAATTTTCTGCCATACAGGAGGATGATTCCTCTGCACGGCCAAAAGATCCAGGGTCTTCCACCATTGTTCTCCGGCCAATTTACAGCTGAATCAGACAGCCGCTTCACCAGCGTCAGTGTTCAACCAGCTCATTAGCTCAACCATAAACCCACTTTCTAATTTTAATAGGTAGGAAGACGTCATCACACCGTTTATTTACTGTGATAACTCGACAGAGCAGCTCCTCATCATTATAAGCTCGTTAGATAAAAGGGCACTTATCGAGCTACAGTACTGTGAGAATGGCAAGTTGCATTACCTCACTGCACACGCTGAACTCCTGCCTCCTGCTTCTCATGTGTGTCCAGGGCTAATGAGCTCTGCTGGTCATTTTAAATGAGCTGCCCCTGGCTCCAACACTGCTGCATGTAGAGCATTATAAAATAAGAAAGTTATTTAAAATCACAACTAAGCTTTGGAAATTTAAAGAGGATTATGACATTTTCCACTACTTTCTACAATCTACTACAATCTATTTAAAGCTGTGCAAACCTTTACAAAACCTTCCACCTCTCTCTACACAGTGTGAGCCTTACCTAGACCCCAGCCATTCGTGCCATGACTTGTCTTCTCAAAGATGCCCCTCCAGTGCTTCACGGCCCCAGGCTTCAGAGACAGCTGTAACGCCGTCTAACAGCGGGATGAGAGGCTAGTACACCACACACACACCACTGTCCCCCCTCAAGAGTTATTCCCCACTGTTTGTCATCGTGCCTCTTTGTCACTCATCGTTATGAGCGCCATGGCATCGAACATAATGAGCCCGAAGCTCCGTGTGGAGTCGGGACCTGTTGTTTTGTACTATATGTCGCTGCAGGCACAAGTTTCAGGATTTTTGGCAGGATTTTCCACATTTGTAGCTTAGCCAATACAAACACACCGTCTCTCTGAAATAACCTGAGATTGGCCAAAGTCTCCCGTCACGGGATAGATTTTCTGAAGCCTGAAAACAGAGGCGGGGGGGGCTGAAGTAGAGGTTTGCTCTCAGACCACTTGAATTACAATATGCTACACGGTTATTATGGCATTTTTCCCAATGACGCCAAATAAATACTGCCTATCCCACCTTTAAGTGGAAGAAAAAGATTAACTGAATTAAAGCTGCCAGCAGGAACTCCAAGACCCAAACAAAACATTCTTTAAGTCGATTACAGCACATACACACACACACTCAGCGTTTTGTTGCAGCGAAACGCTGAGTGGGAGTTTGTTCCATTTTTATTCAAATCATCAAACTTGCAATCCATGATTTCTTGCCTTGCAATCTGAAGAAAGATATTGTTCAGAAAATAAGAAACACATGAAACACATGTTCTGCAGATCTGCAGATCTGCAATTCTGATCTTTATTTTATATTTATATTTTTTTATTCCTTTTTTATTGATATTCTGCAGATCTGCAATTGTGCTTTTAATTTATGGTTATTCTTACTGTATTGTTGATTGTGCTGCTGCTGTAACAAAACAATTTCCCTCACGGGATCAATAAAGTACATCTATCTATCTATCTATCTATCTATCTATCTATCTATGAAACCATAAAAGTGGAATTTTGGCCAGGAAACCCAAATTTTACCCAGGTAGCAATAGATATGTGGCTGGTGTCTCTTATTTCTGTCTATACTTTGTATAGGACTATTTTTCTATTTATTTTTATTGTATTTCTATATATGACACTTTTGCTGGCTGCTGCAACGCTAAAAATTTCCCCGCTGTGGGACAATAAAGGCTTATCTTATCTTATCTTATCTTATAAAGTTAGCTGAGATATGTTCACTCCTGTCACCATATTATGTCTCCCATGATGCTTCCTGATGATTCCCACTACGAGGAAAGCTTTTACAGTAGGTTTACTTTTGAACTTTGGACAGAGCCAGGCTACTGTTTCCCCCTGCTTCCAGTCTTTATGCTAAGCTAGGCTAACCACGCCCTGACTCCAGCTCTGTACTCAACACACAGACATGAGATTGAGATGTCGCCAAGAAAATGAGTAAACACATTTCTCAGATTCCTTTGATAAGAAGCTCAAGTAAATCCACCATATTGTACAGCCAACATCAGACTAACTTGTACTGGACACCTTTCAAACAGCAAAAGACATTGCTAATAAATCTTGTCCACCATATCGTTGGTTTTGAACTTTCAAAACAAAAGCACACAGCATTAGTAGCATATTTCAATTACACCACAACTATAGATAGCCAACATATTAAAAAAAACAATGACATTACATTTTGACATTTACATTTTTTAAGATTTATCACCCCTGTCTAGACAAATGGAGTGAACCAATATACTATTGAGCAGGGTTATGTTGGGTTGTTTCTTTTTCTTAGTTCTTTGCAGTATCACACATGGCAATGTGATTTTGAATAAGGTGTATATACTGCTGTAACAGAACCTGGAAGTTGCAGTTTGACATTGGTTCTCTATGTTCAGTATCTCTTTGGTTTTCAACTGTTTGAGAAAGGAATGACAAAACATGGGTTGATCTTTAGACTGACAGGGGCCTTGCAGAAATGATTTTGTCCCCAAATTTGTTCTGGTGTTTTTTAGACTAACCCTTAACCCCTATCAGTGTGCCAATTTTCTATAAATTGACCAATTCTGTGGGCTGCATAGACAAAAAAGAAAGACATCATTCTCCTTTCCTCCTGAGTAACCAGCCCTCTGAGAGCTCAGCAGCCTCTTCATTCCCTGTATGAGATGTCTATTTTTAGCATTATGCAAGTGAAGGCTCACTCAGCACCTATCAAAGCAGACACCTTGGACCAAATTACCTTTTCACAGTGCTATCTTTCATCATTTTACCTTTGGGCTTTACCAACAGGCAGCCCGTTGCTGTTCCAGTACTGTTGTAAATACTGGTGAACGCCTGCTTTAGGCTGGCCTCACACTGCAGACAGACCTGTGAACTCATGTCAGAATGTGTGCAACATAACTGCTTCAGACAGCAGTTCAGTGCAGCCACAGCAAGACCCACAGCTTATTAAAGGCGTTAGGCAAATGTCCGGTGCAGTGATGCTCCAAACTGCCAGTCGTCCTCAGTCAGGCCTTCCCTTTTCTCTGGATGCATCCACACTGGAGACCTTATACACTGACCACCTGTGCTTTTACTTTAAAGTTAACTTCTGGTTTGATGACACCATGCGATGTAAGAACAGTAATATGAAGTCATAGTTGTGCAGCTGCTAAAATGAGAGTGGACTATATCTTAACTGTTGACTATAAATTATTCTGTTTACTGTATTTTTTGCTGCACAACCAGTTGCATCACTTAATACAAATGTTGGAAAGGCCCTGTACAGGAACTTAAGCTAAGCTGGACATCAGCAAAGCCGTCTTTAAAGTTTGATTTGTTGCCTTAAGTTCCTTGCATGATGTGGCAAATTGTTTCCACAAATGCAGTCTTTCAATATGACATTTCAAATGCACAAAATTCCACTAAGTTGTGAAGTAAATAAATGTCATGTGAAGCAAAGTGTAGGGTGTGTTTGTAAGTCCCACACTCTGACAGCTTCCTGTCAAACACCGGCGTCTGGGTGAAAACACAAATCAAACAAGAAGGCACAAATCATCGCCTAGACAGTTCACTGTGTCTGCTAATGTTCCCCAAGGCAACCTTAAATGAAAACTACAGTTGATTACAACTTGTTTTTTATTTTTTCACCGTGTTCTACTGTATCATTTAGTAACAGTGTACTCACCAATGTCATTTCTGAGTTCTGGTAAAGCAGCAACATCACTAAAAAGAAGTCCAACGGGTCAAGAAACACGAGCTGTCAGATGATCAGACAGGATCACTCCTGACACTAACTACTAGTTTGACAAAATAATCTTAACTTTCTGATGAAGACCTGAGATACGCTGTTACTGGATGAAATGCAATGCATTGCTTCTTCATCTGTATCAGCCTACATTTTCACTTTGGATCTATCTGTGATGTACTAGAAAAGTAGATATTTTCACAAGAAATCACAGTATGCCCTGCCAACACAGATGGTGAATAGATGTAATAATAATAATAATAATAATAACTTTATTTATATAGCACCTTTAAAAACAGAGTTTACAAAGTGCTTTGACAGACAAAGCAATAGCAGGATACCCAGAAAGCAATAAAACAACAGAAAGAAATAAAAAATATAAATAAAGCAAAACAAAAGCAAGATAAAAATTAACAATCAATTCATAAAAATAATTAAAAACAGTAAAAGCAATAAAAGGACAATATAAAAACGACATCACATAAAAGCAGGTCTATAAATCCTATATAATGTAGCATGTCGTTTGGTTCTTCTGCGATAACCCTAATAGATATCTACTACTGGCCAGATTGTCATCGTCCTCCTTTAGTCTGTCACCACAAATATTTAGGCGTAAATACTGTTCAATAAGGATAGTCTGGATCCAGGAATACCAATCTACTCAGTGGCTTGTCAAAGACTGAGGGGTTCCAGTCCATTCTGTTTATAAGGAACAGTTTGAAATGGTTTGTCTGACAACAGAAGTAACAATTCAACAAAGATAGATTTAACTTCCAACACAGTTATTGTCATACCAAACATGTCACTGAAACACTAACTTAAAAAACTACTGAAACTTAATTTATCCAGCAAATAACAAACCATAAAACTTCAACTAACAAACAAAGCAAACTTTCAAATAATTTGCACAGTCCAAACTATTGAAGGAAAAGGCATCCTCATGAGGCCAAACAACATCTCTGTTCAGAGAGGATTTACCACAGGTGAGCTGCATGGCTTCCTGTACACACTGAGCGTCTCTGCTCAGACAAGAAGCAGTTCAAGCCAGGTAGAGGAACCACTGTGTATACACAAGAAATACCTAAATCAAAAGCAGAAGATTGCCATGAAATTCTGATCACATTCATGCTCCTCAGAGGATGGTCCCCTGCTATTTCCCCCACTATATGAGCTTTCCCCTACTGCCACTTTCAGACCCCAAATAAAGAGGCTTGGATAACCCTTTCAAAAGAGGTGATTCTAAGACCTCCTTAGAACAAACTTTACATTTTTAGGTCCAATAAAGGCACCAAGATTAGCAAAAACACTTTTGTATACAGTATATGGTATATAGTTATCAGACATGTCAGGATTACATTTATTGGCTTATGTTCTGTGTTAAATTTCATAAAGTACATCTCTGTCCTCTTAAGACTGCCTTTTTATGCTATTTGAATGCTACAATAGTGCAGGTTAGAAGCGCTTCAGCTCAGAGACAAGCAATACCTACCTGATTACCCTATCCTGTGTCTAATCAAGCCATAATCTCCTGAATGGAAATATTTCTGGAGAGCAATGCTGAGAGGAAGAGCAGGAGTTTTCCTGTAAGTGCTGAGTGCCAATCAGTTTGCTATTTGGAAACTGAGCAAGCATGCAGATTTGATGAATATACATTGTCACAGAATAAATAAATTGTTTCAATCACAATGAAATAAACCCCATTTGAATAAATGGATCTCACATAAAGACTGAAGCAGAAGATTAACATAAATTCCAGTATTTTTATATACAGTATATATACAGTATTCAGAATATACAGTATGTAGTATATATATACTGTATATACACTCAGTGTCCACTTTATTAGGTACACCTGTACAATCTAAAGCAATTCAATACAACAGCTCTGCCCTAAATACTACCTTTACAAAGTTTATAATGTTCAGGGTTTTTTTTGACATTCCTGTGAATGTCTAAATTCAAATGAGATGTTGTTGGTGTTGTACTGGACTACATTGAGAGGTGTTTCTCATTTTTGGTCCTTCCTATTTACATACTTGACGGGGGCAGAATATTACAAACACCTCTGCAATAATGCAGTCCAGTACAACAGCACCTTTAACTATGACCTCAATGCTAAAACATATACAACAGTTTTTTATATATTTATTATATATTTATTGGATTGCATTAGACTGTACAGGTGTACCTAATAAAGTGGCCATTGTATATATACATACGTTTGTGATGCCCACAAATTAGGGGTGAAACGCAAAGCAACTATCTGTATCTGCATCTGTTTATGTCACAAAAATATCTGTATTTGGATTATCCTGGAAAGTGGGCGTGGCTTATACTGAAAGTTGTTAGAAATTGTCTAATCTGCTTCATTTTCTCAATTTAACTGTTTTCTACTAATTTATACTCAGCCTCATATGTATGAGAAGTATTTAAAATACCCCTCATCTATATGTTTAGCTGCCAACAAAATAATAACACATTTAAATATGTACCTGAATTCATCTAATAATGAAATATATTTGAACCCCACCTTAAAAAAAAAGAAAAAGAAAAGTAAGCCTAAACTGAGTATACATAAAAGCTGTGTAACTGTTAACTGTCCTAGTTGAAATTAAAAGCGAAAGTAGAAGGGATGAGGTTAGTGGAAAAATACATTTGCATTAGGCCATATTGCAAAATTTTCTTTAAAAACTGGTGGTTGTCTATATAATGGGATGGGACTCAGATGAATGTGAAATTGGTCTGAAGTGTCCAAAAAAAATTAGAAAGCCATTGACCAAAAATGGGCCATAATAAACATCCCTACACTAGATGTCTATCTGATAGTGCTGTAGCTAAATTTAAGGAAGTGATTCCATCGGCATTAAATTCAGTTCCATGTCTCAATGTAACAGATGACTCCTATGCTAACTTTAGTCCCTCCCAAATTGATCATCTTGTTGATAGTGCTGCAGGCTCACTACGAATAACACTCGACTCTATCGCCCCTCTAAAAAAGAAGATAATAAAACAGAGGAGGTTAAACCCTCAAATTAAAACAAACATCGCGAAAACTTGAAAGGAATTGGCGTTCCACCAATCTGGAAGAATCACGTTTAGCCTGGCAAGATAGTCTTAAGATTAATAGGAAGGCCCTCCGTAATGCCAGAGCAGCTTACTACTCATCATTAATAGAGGAAAATAAGAACAACCCCAGGTTTCTGTTCAGCACTGTAGCCAGGCTGACAGAGAGTCACAGCTCTGTTGAGCCATGTATTCCTATAGACCTCAGTAGTAATGACTTTATGAGCTTCTTTAATCATAAAATTCTAACTATTAGAGAAAAAATTCAGCACCTCCTGCCCTCAGTTGGTACTGACTTATCTTCAAACACAGGAACCTTAGAAACAACTGTAAAACCTGTACATCTAGACTGCTTTTCTCCCATCAACCGTAATCAACTAACTTCCATGATTTCCTCATCTAAGCCATCAACGTGTTCTTAGACCCCGTCCCAACTAGGCTGCTTAAAGAAATTTTACCCTTAGTTAGCACTTATTTACTAGATATGATCAATCTGTCCTTATTAAAAAGGCTATGTGCCACAGTCCTTTAAAGTAGCTGCAATTAAGCCTCTTCTTAAAAAGCCCACTCTTGATCCAGAGATTTTGTCAAATTATAGACCTATATCTAACCCTCCTTTTCTCTCTAAGGTCCTTGAGAAAGCAGTCGCCAATCAGTTGTGTGACTTTCTACACAACAACAAGCTGTTTGAGGATTTTCAGTCAGGATTTAGAGTGCATCATAGCACAGAGACAGCACTGGTGAAAGTTACAAATGACCTTCTAATTGCATCAGACAAAGGACTTGTCTCTGTACTTGTCTTACTAGATCTTAGTGCTGCATTTGATACCATTGACCATCACATTCTATTACAGAGACTAGAACATTTTATTGGCATTAAAGGTACCGCACTAAGCTGGTTTAAATCCTATTTATCAGATCGTTATCAGTTTGTACACGTTAATGATGAATCCTCTATGCACGCCAAAGTTAGTCACGGAGTTCCACAAGGTTCTGTGCTTGGACCAATTCTATTTACCTTGTATATGCTTCCTTTAGGCAATATTATTAGGAAGCACTCCATAAATTTTCATTGTTATGCAGATGATACCCAATTATATTTATCGATCAAGCCAGATGAAACCAATCAATTAGCTAAACTTCAAGCATGCCTTAAGGACATAAAAACCTGGATGACCTGCAATTTTCTGATGTTAAACTCAGACAAAACCGAAGTTATTGTACTGAACACCTTCGAAACACATTATCTAAAGATATAGTTTCTCTAGATGGCATTGCCCTGGCCTCCAGCGAAACCGTAAGGAATCTTGGAGTTATCTTTGATCAGGATATGTCCTTTAACTCCCACATAAAACAAGCTTCTCTACACTAGCTCCCTGTAAAATACAGAATTTAAACTCCTTCTCCTCACCTTCAAAGCCCTAAATGGTCAGGCACCATCATATCTTAAAGAGCTCATAGTACCCTATTACCCCACTAGAGCACTGCGCTCCCAGAATGCAGGGTTCCTTGTGGTTCCTAGAGTATCTAAAAGTAGAATGGGAGCCAGAGCCTTCAGCTATCAAGCTCCTCTCCTGTGGAACCAGGGAGTTTTTCCTTGCCACTGTCGCATAGTGCTTGCTCATGGTGGGAACTGTTGGGTCTCTGTAAATATAAAGAGTCGGTCTAGACTTGCTCTATTCGAAAAAGTTAAAGATATGTCCTTTAACTCCCACATAAAACAAAGAACTGCCTTTTTTCATTTACGTAACATTGCAAAAATCAGGCCCATCCTGTCTCAAAAAGATGCAGAAAAACTAGTCCATGCATTTGTTACGTCTAGGCTGGACTATTGCAACTCTCTATTATCAGGCTGCCCCAGTAAATCCCTTAAGACTCTCCAGCTGATTCAGAATGCTGCGGCACGTTTACTGACAAGAACCAGAAAAAGATTTCATTTTTCTCCAATATTAGCTTCTCTACACTGGCTCCCTGTAAAATCCAGAATAGAATTTAAAATCATAGTACCCTATTACCCCACTAGAGCACTGCGCTCCCAGAATGCAGGGTTCCTTGTGGTTCCTAGAGTCTCTAAAAGTAGAATGGGAGCCAGAGCCTTCAGCTATCAAGCTCCTCTCCTGTGGAACCAGATCCCAGTTTGTGCACGGGAGGCGGACAACCTCCTCACATTTAAGAGTAGGCTTAAGACTTTCCTCTTTGATAAAGCTTATAGTAGGGCTGACTCAGGTGACCCCTGAGCCACCCCTTAGTTATGCTGCTATAGGCCTAGACTGCCGGGGACTTCCTATGATGCACTGAGCTCCTTTCTCCTCCTCTTCCTCTCCATCTGTACGCCCTCATATCCCATCAATGCTTGTTATTAATTCAACTTCTTCCCGTAGTTGTGTGCTTTCTCTCCTCTCTCTCTCTCCCCTTCTGTTGCTTTCTGCAGGTGTTTCTGCCTCCGGAGCTGTAGAGTCTGTGTCTGTGGTTGCTGCCGCCTGCTGCCCCCGTGCTCCTGCTCTGCACCCGCTGATGCTATTGCTGTTGTTGCTCTTGTTATTAGTGTTGCTGTTGTGGTGTTGCTCTTGGTGTTGTTTCTGTTGGTGTTAACATCAATGCCATTACCATATCTATTGCCTTACATCCCTATGTGGAACTGTATTGTGCTGCTGTATGTTCTCTTTCCTCCTGCTCTCTCTCTCCCGCTCCCCCCTTCCCCCTTCAACCCAACCGGTCGAGGCAGATGACCGCCCACCTTGAGCCTGGTTCTGCTCGAGGTTTCTACCTGTTAAAAGGGAGATTTTCCTTGCCACTGTCGCATAGTGCTTGCTCATGGTGGGAACTGTTGGGTCTCTGTAAATATAAAGAGTCGGTCTAGACTTGCTCTATTCGAAAAAGTGCCCTGAGATAACTTTGTTATGATATGGCGCTGTATAAATAAAACTGAATTGAATTGAATAACTTTTTTTTAAAAAAGGAGACAGAGTCTGCAGTAGGAGGAGGTCCAGAATTTAAATAAACATTCTCTGAAAGAAATGAGTAAAAAAGCTCCCATGGCCCATCAACATGCATCAGCTTCAGTTCAGTTTGGAATAGTGATCACGATGTAACATCTGTAGAACATCAGTCAGCTTTATTCCGCACTGCAGAACTAATCTGATGAAGTTATTGATGCTGAGCGTCGCTGAGTTTTGAACTTAAACCTAAATACACCTCCGTGTTTTTAGCCTATAGCCATTTGTTTATATTCTGGCACATCTTTATCATGAAGCTGTATCCGTCTTTGGCATCTCATGTGACACCTCAGCCAGTTAGTTCACTAATGAACAGTTGAAAGCTCTGACAAAGCTACGTTTTCAAAGGAAATGCTGCTCCAAAAAGCTTTTGGATGTGTAAATGGATGAAACCCTGATAAACTAACTGTGTTTTCTCTCAACCACGGTTGTGATTAGTGGGATAAAGACGATGATCTGTTCTCTCATTAGTTCCTTTTGATATATTTCATTTGGAAGCTTTGTTTTGGCTCCCCCTCACCCTCATTAAGCTTAAAACCATATACTGTACATTAATGTCCTTGACAATATTTCTGACTGTGGTTTGGGGACACTTTATTTTGTCTTTGCTTCATTTCACCTGCTTGTTTTCCTTTGGCTAATTAACAGATCAAGGATTCATTGCCCTCAACGGACACTGCTTGGAGACCAGAATAAAAACATATTCCTGTAAATTAACAACATTTTTCAGTGACGTGTCCTTTTAGTCTGCAAAAGGACTTTCACAAAGCTTTATCAATGCGGAGACAATTACTGTTCATTACAAATTAGATTCTTGACTAGACATTTTCCTTTTTGTAATCTGATAAGATCGGGTACAGCTCGGCAGGTTTGCAATCTCTGTTTTCTCTAAGTTGAGGAATTCAAGTTGGGCACTCAGTCTCCACAAAACACTGTAATTATGAGTTTGTCTTCAAATATTCCCCTGAGACACAAACGGTGGCTAGCATTTCATTAGAGCAGAGTGGTAGCTGAGAGCAGTCAGTGCTTCTGGAGCAGATAGTGTCTTTCACATTATTACACCTGAGTGGGGACTCGCAATGTAATTCCAGATATGAATTTAAAGCAGTATTAGTGAGTATAAGTGAAGCTAGTGATACACACATTACATTATATTAAGTAATCACAGTAAATAACTTGTACATAAACACGTGTGTTTTCTAATTTTTATGGTAATGTATGAAGAAGAAGGCAAACCTCAACAACACTGAACAATATTCTAGTTTGAACAGCTTCAGCCTGGAGGAGCCAAAGTGTGTTTAGCATTTGTCTTTTGGCCTTCATTGGACGAGGGGACAGCAAGTGAATGGAGAACATTTCATAACATCCTAACACTTTACTCATACTATGTATAGTTGTCTATAATGTTGACTGGTTTTTGAGATAACATACAAATCCACAAGAGCTGGTATAGCAACCATGGATATAAATGCTTTATGCGAATCACCAGCACTGTTGTAGCTCGACTTTGACCAGTCAGACCAACTGGAAACAGAACTACCTACACTTTGACACTAATAAGTAGCTATGGAATCAAGTCTGTGCACTTAGAAGACAACTGTTGTGTCCCCTGTCACCTTTAAATACCCATTCTCACTTGACTCTTAACATCCAAATGTCACTGATCATGTAGCCCTTTTTCTGTTACAAGAAACTAAGAAGGAGGTTTCATCTGTTTTACACCTTGAGGTTATGTTGAGACTTACATTAACATTGTGTCAAAAAACACAACCTACTCATTGATGGAAGGTACCCTGTGGAGCTTTAAACCACTGGTAGAGCTATGCTGTAATGCTTTTACAAGTGGTTCCCTGTTTTGTTTGTATCATGCACACATTCCTATCACCATCTTCACATTATTCCACTGATCCGATACTTAGTGGCAGTAAAGAAGTGAAAAGGAAGAAGAAGACTGCAAGCTATCAAACATGCATGTAACATTGCACAATTCATAATATTAAAAAGCAACTTAACAACCTGTTTGAGCTTGAACAGGTTCAGACTTCAAAAAATGCAGTCTGAACCCTGACAGCCCCCACAGCCACTCCCTCCTGCCCTGCATTAACCCTTTCCCGCCATTCCCATCACCTGACCTCCCCAGCCCACGTTCTCGCCTGTTTCCCATTTCCCTCATCAGCCTTGCAGAATATATACCAGCCCATTCCCTGCAGATAGTGTGCTTACATCTTACCTTTCCAGCCTTTTATTCTGCCCGCCTGACATTATATTACACTATATTACATTTATTTAGCTGATGCTTTTATCCAAAACGACTTACAATAAGTACATTCAACCATGTGGATATAACCCATAAATTACCCGTGAAGAGTTCTTGGTGTCATGGGCCCCAACTCAACCAAACACCAGTTATTGAGAGGGTGCCCACCTGATGATTCTGTAGACTTGCCAGCACTCTTACACTCATACACACATTCATATTGAAACCATGTTTTTATTTTTTGGTAAGAGGTAAAGGGACATAATTAAGGAAACATTTCTCATACCAGAGATGCCATGGCATTCAGATGAAATTGCCATTCAACCCAGTGGGCCCAGCCACTGTAGTTTAACCTGAGAAGATACCATATAGATATAAGGCCGGGTCATGCTGCTGAGTAGCTGCTCTTTGTTTGGGTGAGAGTAGGATTTAAAGGCAGTATAAAGGTATGTTAGGGCAGGCTAGAGAATGGAGTCACCTGTCAGAGGGCTCAGTAGATTTATGACCCACTGCAGGATCATTTAAATGTATGCTACAGCTGTGGCTTGCCTGTTTGCTAGAATGAGTCTTGTCCTTCTCCAGAAATGGTTCACACTTAATAAGGTTTGCAGCTCACTCAGTATAGCAGTTTTTGTCTTTTTGCTTTGTTTCTTTTCATATTTCTTTGTATTGACATTATTCTGTCTCATGTAAAAGGTGTTAAAATCTTTCTAGTTTATTAAAACCAGACACCCACTTGATAAGTTCAAATGGTTCATAGTTGTATGGAGTGCAACCCTGCTGTGAGAGCGATAGAGCACATGTATAACTGCCCTCCTATGCTCCTAAACTCATGGTCATGCTCGTTATCAGACATGGAACTGAGGCCTGTACTACGAAGCAAGTTCAACATACCCAGGATATCTTTTTGTTATCTGGCTTCACTAAACCTAACAATCACACTAAGCGGTAACATGACGCTGGTTATCAACTTGGTAAGTCAACCCAGGGTTTCCCAATCAAGCCACGAGCACGTTCACATGAAAGGGGTGGGGTTTGCAGCATATGACCAATCACAAACATGACAGGTGTACTGGCAGCAGAGCGGCATATTTTACAAACGCAGAGCAAACTGTAATATTAGAGAAATACGAAGAATTTAAACACATCACAATATAAAAACATAATTTAGCGGTAAATAGGCTTACATTCATATCTTATAGGTACAAAGCTTTAGTGCTTCAATCAGTCTCTGTTGTAGGATGACATCGGGATACAAAAGCACAATGAAATGGCTTTGACATTGCTTGCAAGAAGCTGACACAGATAAGTCAGTACCGCCAATGAGAAACAATCTCTCATATAAAAAGAGCCCCCTCTCACGATCCACGTACTGAGATGCAATTTGTTACTTCCACCCCTGGAAAAAAGTTGTATAAAGCCTTTAGTGTCTACAGAGGAAGCTGTGTGAGGTCTGATAAATGTCCTCAAGTGATGTCACTTGAGTCAGCGTTGGTTGGGTTGAAGACTGCAAGTTTGAAAGTGAAAACAATCTGTTGGTGTGGAGTTAGAAAGAAGTGAGCTTACCAGACCTCTGTAGCCCGCTGCTCATCTCTGCTGCAGGCTACATTAGCCGCTACTAGCACAACCTCCAACCACAGTGTCGGTTGTCAAGTTGTATTGTGGGTAATGTAGGTGCCAGGTTTTGACAGGAAGAAGAATGTGTGGAATACAAACGACGACAGCTCGTTCTGCTGCTGCATAGATTTTTTTTACTGTCCATCATGAGTTTGACAACGTTCTAGGAATGCAGTGCTAAATCTGTGGAGCAGTCCAGTCTTCTCTGTTGAGAAGAAACCTATCAAAAATACAGTTAGTTATTTCTGTCATAAATACATGAACGTTAGTACATGTAGGACACTGCCAGCAGAAAGCAGTGAGCGTGCTGACGTAGATTGTTAAAAAAAAAACCTACTGCCAGCACAAACTGAGATCAAACTGATAACAGACTTGACCTGATTGATAACCCTCTGTTCCACATGAACATCCCACAGACTCAGAACAAATGTCTCCTAGCAGAAAAAGATGTCCTCACTGACAGCTTTCAAAGGTCAAGCCAACAAAACTGAACTGCAGTTAAGAGGCTTTCAAATCACCATTGATGTGATGAATATGCTAGTTTATGATGCTCAGCTGAATGTAAATCCTGTGTATTTGTTTATCAGGCTGACTTTTCTCATTACAGCTTGTCAGTAGAAGGGCTGGGGCGATTAACTCTCCTTCCTCCATGTTTTGAAAGCCTTCCAAATGATCAATCACACATTTGTCCTTGAGCGGCTACCTTCCTGTCAACCAAATAAATCTTAACTGCCGTGCTGCTCCTCCGCTGTCAGATATAAAGCACCATGCAAAACAGACCTATAAAACTCCCTGTTATGTTGGAGAAATAAAATAAAATATAGACAACTTGAATATTTCAAGTCTTCGGCACATATTTTGATGCTGTGACTGACAGAGAAAGAAAAGTACAATACTGTGATCATCAGAATTTGTTAAGTGGATTACATTTTCATAATTATAATAATCATCTATTCTTTTGTGAATAATATTTTACGTATTTATTTTTTTAGGAATTATAACAGAACAAAGGGAATATACAAGATTCTCAGTATTTAAGTGAAAAGGGACTTTGAGGTTCATGTGTACACACATGGGCGCATACTGTAGTACTGCAACATCGTCAGCGTGTAGATGTATAGAAAACATGCATACACAGACATACAGAGTCTGGATTCATGTTGGTGGAATGAGTAATAGACCAAAGCATCAAAATAAATGCTGACTAGCCTAGATGTTAAAGGTGCCCTGTAGAGTTTTCTTTTACAGTTTTCTTCTTCACTGACTTTGTTGGCACATTACTATACTTCTTTGCACGTTAGCACCGCCTGTCAGTCAGTGGAATAGCAGACCGATAAGAGGACCGTCTCATGAAAACATTTCTCCATACTGCTAGTAGCTGTCAAAAACTCCACAGGGTACTAGGACTTCTAACTAGAATCCGACCTATACTGGATTTCTAAGGCTGATACCAATATCGATATGTAGTCCCAGTTGTGGCATTAGCATTGTGGAATTGGGCTTTTTAAAATGGATTTTTGTGTTCTGACAGAATAAAAGTGACATATTTCCAGAGATTGTGTATTATCGGGCAGTTCCACAACATGTGCATGTATGATCCAATCGCACATGGACAGCGCACATGGCACAATCTGTCAGCTGGTAAATGAATTTGGGAGTTAAATAAAATCTATGGATTCATTTAATGATGCTGATGAGAAGCGTTTATAGAAAATAAAGTATTTTTTACACATGATCTCCCAATTTAAAACTGTGTTGGATTTCATCAGATTCTGTTACCACTTCATAGTAATTGGAAGAGCTGCTATTTTGAGGAAATCAGTGTACTGTAGAAATCAAGAGTACATTACAGAGACAAAGACATCTGAGGTATCAGAGAGAAACAATAGAGTAAAACAAGGATGAATAGGCAATTGGAACCATTGCCTTCAGAGAGGAGTGGAGCCTGAGATAAAGGAAATATGATGAACCTTGTGAAACATAAGATTGACTGTTGTGAAAAGGTCGTAAACTGTCATCATTAAATCATTAAACAAAGAACAGAAATCTTATTAGACCACAGAGGAAACACAGAAGGTTTAGAGCACTCAATAATAGATTGTTATTCCATATTGGACACATTAATCCCTGAATACTTCTTACATTGTTTCCAAATATCCACAGAGTTTACATCACCTTCTATTCATGTAGTGGGCAATGTGTGAGACAGGGTTTCACAGTTTACATCCTGAAACTGGCCGTAGCCCGTGACCACACAGTGTGTTCTGGGTCTGCTTTTAGCACCTGATTCAATTTACAGCAGCACTAACAGCTGCATGTCCCTGTGCCTCTCTTTCTTTTTTATCTCACAGCCTCATCAGGTATTGAGAGTGACAGCACTACGAACAACAAAGGAGCTCATTAATCATTTCGAAGGTGGATGGGGAAAATCAGAGGAATTTTTCAAGTCTTTCCTTTTCAAGTCTATCTTTTCAAGTGAGAGCGCAAACCCTGCACCACTTCATGGGAGCTAACGCACCCCCTTCACGCTGACATTGTACTATATTTTATTCAGTGACCTTTACCACAGGCTCAATGAACTGAGCACAGAACATCAGAGGGATGATGGTACATGTAAAAAGGCTCTTCACACTTGCATTAGTCATGTAAAGTAATGTAAACCCCATGCTACAGAAGTTTAAAGCTGCAATAATATATATATATATATATATATATATCTTTATATTGTATGTATATGTGTATATATGTGTGTGTGTGTGTGTGTGTGTGTGTGTGGGTGTGTGTGTAATGTAAAAGGTGTAAGTCGTAGTAATAAACCCACAGAGAATTATCACCAACTCTATAGTTCACTTCAGCTCTACTGATCTTTAGCCTCTTTTAGCTCATTGTTTTGGTTTTACGGCCTGCAGCAGCAGTGTTTTGTTTCAGTCTCACCGTTGTCATGGACACCATGTCCAGCAGCAGGCAGCTGGTTAAGTGAAAAAGCTCTTGTATACCCACTGTACACTACCTCAGAGTTGGGCTCAGATAGGAGTTGATGGAGACCAATCGAGAGCTGCTTTCAGCTTATTTCACACATCCATTTATTAACCCAGGGCTTAAAAACATCGAATGTTGTATTCATGTCATATGGGAGTTATTATAATTACCAGTTCCTGACTTGTAATTAGCATTAAAGTGAGACTAATGTTTGAAGGAAGAAATGACACATTCTCCGTCTTATAAGTGGAATTCATAAGTGTTTTGCTGCTTTAGTCTTACTTGGTCTGGTATGACCAGTAGCTTATGGTGAGTCAGTTTACTGACTTTATGACTATTGTCTGTTTTTGCTATTGTCACACTGTTTTAGTGTTTACCATTACACAGCGGCTGCTGTTCAGTAAAAGCTACATAAGTTGGCTTTAACGGCAACATCAAAATTGTAATCACGACTGGGAAACTGAGTTTTTGTTTTCTAGATTTTTCTGAAAGTGCCAATATTTCTGACTTTGCTGCTGCCTTATAATATGGAGGTGTTAGACATACAAATCTTTCAAGGTCATTAAAACCAAATATAATGGATATAAAGCTATGTTGCGGTGTAGTCTAGTCTAGTGGCTCTCAGGGTTGCCAGATTGGCCGGTTTTCTACGGAAAAAAAGTGTCTTGGGCCGGTATTGAAAAACTGGGCTAGTTTTAGTTTTATTGCGGTCAGTTTTTACAAATATTATTATATATTACAGATATAAGTTAACACAACAATCCTACATTTTTATGTTCAGTGAACACAACACTGTGCAGTACCTTGATTCCCCTAAACTTGATTGGTAACTAGGTTTTGGCTAGCCTATACAATTAAAGGACGAAGACTATATCATAGCAACTGCTATAGTGGCGATTATTGATTTGTGTCCCAAGGCGTGCACAGTTTCACATACATAACAAAACACAACATTTAACTAAAACAACAAAACAGGTTCAGAATTGTGGACCCTGTGAACACCTCTACTCTGGGGACTGTATGTATCCACAGCAAATTTCATTGCAATCACTGCTCCATGATAAGGTGTCCAAATAATTACAGTGTTGGTCAATGGTGAATTCTGACCAGAGAAAGCAATTTAAAAGATCCTCAGGGAATAAGTGAATAACATGTTGCACACATATAGAGATCACCACCATCCCCATCTAGTGGGGCAAAGCTATGACAAAATGTCATCAATACAGTTCTTATGTAGTAAACATGACAGGTCTAACGAGGAAATGTAGATGTACAACTGCTCCAATACAAAACCTATGATTTGGAGTTTTAATGGCAGAAATAGAAGGTAACTCTTTAATATTCATGTTCCATTATTTTTATTAATGCTGCACAATGACAAAAATACTATGGAGGAATCAAGATGAACTATCCTCTTGTCGACTCTGTCATCTGTATAGAGAAAGCTGTTTAAATACTTTAACTAAAAATAAATGTAATTCAATTTTTCTTCCAGCTTTTTCTAGTGATATACTGTAGGGGAGGCCAACTCAAATAAATGCAGCTTAATGTAGTTCATATAAAAATATGTAGATTTAAGGGAGAAAATAAGCATAAACTGAAATACTTTGCAATGATTTTCTTTCAAGAAAGAGTAACCATACATCCTCTGTGTGCTCAGCTCAAACTGATGGACATGAATGAGCTGAAGCATGTCTGAAGTGTGCCATCTACAGGTAAACAATGGATAAATGGACAGAAGGCAGGAAATGGTGACAATTTCTCCCCCACCATCACCATCAAACTGGGACCTTTTTGGGATGATCAGGTTGGATAAGGTCTACAGCGTTAATGGTGGGAACTGAATACTGGTTATTAAGAAGGGAAAGGAAATTTCATTATTATGCCAATGATAATTTCTTGTTGTTGGAATCAATGAAATTTTGATGAGTCCTCATTTTGTTAAGGACCCCCTGGAGCAAATTCAGGACACTTGTTAGGGGGCATCTTAAACGGTGCTATCTAAATACTAAAATACAACAGCTGTGGCACAGGTAGTAGAGGGGGTTTGCTACTATTTTAGGGTTTGATCCCTGCCTTCTCCTGTCCAAATGCAGTGTCCTTGATCAAGACACTGAACCCCAAAATTGGTCCTGCTTTGCGTGGCAGGTTGAACAGCATTACAAAAGTGAAAACTCTTATAAACATCGGTACAAAAGAAATACAAGCTTTGTGAAGCAGTGAGAGGTTATTAGTAGTTCAAAGCATTATGAAATGGGGACATGAATCATATATGAAGGAAAGCAAGTAAATCAGCTCCTAAAAATAAAACAATGTGTGGAAAACACAGATGAAATTCAGTCGAGTTAACTGAAAGCTCCCACCGAAGAAGCAAGGAATTTAAATCACAGTGAACACCACAACCTCTCACCTCTGTCCTCTAGACAATAGATGGCAGCATTTCTACACAAAGATCCAAAACAATGCTCAACTCAACTCAAGCTGTTGAATCCCGGCTTCTATTTACTGATGTTTACGTACTATATGCTGCTTGGTATGTGATTATCATTCATTTTCCACCTAATTGAGCTAAACCATCCCACTGGATCTTTTGTAAACTGAACCATATAGATATTTGCCTCCTTTCTAGGATCTGAAGTGACTTAGTTATCAGTTATGTAGTCATCATGATGCGTGGTACCTGGAGGCTGTTGTGATATGGTGACTGGAGAGCAGGGCCACGTGTCCGGGATGTGTAGCAGTTATATTATATATGCAACAAACCTGTGTGCTAGTGTGAAGGTTGTTATTTAAAGGTACCTTGTGGAGTTTTTTGACCACTACTGGTGCTATGGAACAATGTTTCCATGAGCATGTCCCTGTTTTGTCTCTGCTAGCACATGAACACCATGACATACTTGTTTGTTTACAGGTAAACTCCACTGGGTCCCTTTTTAAAGAAGCTCTCCACAAGCAGAAGTACTACTCATGTCTTAATGTCTCCGGAGGAGCTTTGTTAAGGCTGAGAAAATAACACTGATGATGTGATCAGGGTCATCTCAGCTTGGGCTTGAGAACTGAGAAAAATATTCTTCTTTTTTAAATCCGTCTCTTGCAAGTCCCCCATCTCTTTTGGAAGTATACTGAAATGCTGCAGTACTGAACCCCTTTAAAGGTACCCTGTGGAGTACCTTCAATAATTTTGACAATATTGACATACCATGTTTCATACCATATGACACACTGGGCAGGGATAATAGCCCCTGAACATTTTCATAAATGTAAAACATTTTAAGAAAACACATGATAAGACTGGCTTTGGGTAGATTTTTCTCTTTTATTGGGACACAGTCAAGGTAGAAAACATGGTTAACACAGATAGAAAGCTAGTACAAACCGTCCAAACACAAAATAGAATACATACAAGAACACTTGAGTACATCTGATAATTATGTAAGTTAAAGGCGTTCTCTTTGATTTTGGTATAGCAGCCACTAGCACCCCCAAATCCCACATTTGTCTCCCAGCTCTGAGGTTCAACAGTGAGCTCAGAGGCCATTTGGGATTTGGGGGTGCCAATGGCTGCTATAAACAAATTTGCACATGTATCTTTAACTTCAAACAAATTCAAGGTAGATTATAGATTATAGATATAGAACATTCAGTACAGATTAACTGTGCCCTTCTAAAAACTGATACAGAAAAATCTGACAATGTTTTCAGAAGTTAATCAGAGAAAAATGTTTAGGTTGTTAAAAAAAATGCTTGAATTAATATTATAAATGTATCTAAAACCCACTCTTGGAACAATCCTCTTTAATCAGGAAAGGAAAGAAAGGAGAAAGCGGCTAAACCTCACAATCCTGCTAATCCATAATCCCTTTCTCCATTCCCTTCCCACCTTGTATTTCACTTTAAAGACCATGGCCAATCACAGCTGGGTTCAAGGCTGTTGTCACAGTGGCAACTGGGTGTCGTCTCCTGTCATCAGAGGGCTGCCCGGCCTATAGGAGAGCAAGAAAGGAGGGGCAAAGGAGGTTTAGTGCCTGAGTGGATTATCTGGGCTAGCAGGCCGAGGAGCTCACCTAACCACGGGGGTGGAGAGGTGGGGTAGGAGGACTAATCTAATCTGGATTAGGCCAGGTGGTTTCTCTAGAGACAGGAGTTCAGCTGGTAACATACACCTGGGCACTGTGGCTGTAGGTTTGAATTAGAGTCAAACTGTTTGAAAAAGCTTTTATTGTGGGTGTCCAAACACTTTGTGACAAAAGCAGAGTGACTAAATAGCTACTGTTAATCTCTTTAAAACTGTTATGAACAAAAGACATGAGAATAAAGGCTAAAATAAAGCAGACTTCTGACATATCTCTGCTACGCAGGGCTGGATTAATGTAATTTGTCTCTCAGAAGATCCTGCTTCAAATTTATGGAAGTGCAATACTACATAGATGGAGTTCCAGTTTAAGTTATAATGCCTTCATTAATATTGTACCTTAGTGTTACAAATTCTTAGAAGAAATTGCAATTAATAACATTATGTGCAGCTAATTTACATGAAGTAAATATGGGACTCTGGGGCCCCGAGGGTCTAGGGTACGGGGCAGTTACCTGCTTTGAACAGTGGGTAATCCAGCCTTGCCTTTACCCGCTTTTCTGCAGCCAGATGTTTGGGTTGGGTGTGCTGCTGGCCAGCAGTTTCTGGAAGTTTATTTGATTCAGTACCCAGCCAAAATAACCCCACCTTCCACCTTTACTTATTTACTTACTCATGTATCCGTCTTTGTTTTTTTCTTGGTTTCCTTACAGTATATAAGTAAATAAGTTTATTTGCTTATTTATTTATTTATTTATTTATTTTTTCTGTCCCAATGCCCCTTGTCCTGTATAACACTTTCATATATATTGGACATACATTCATATACATAAAGTGTAAGGACATACTGTACATATATAGAGATGCACTGACATACTGTATATCCCTCTAAAGTATATAAAAACACTCAGTAGTTCTTTGTTAATAATAATATACTATAATATGTATTTAATCATTTTGCCTGTTTGTACAAAGCCACCTTACACTGAATAAAGAATTTTAAAAAACTTGTTAGATGTGATACATTGGAATTTGACAGTGCAATTCTCTGTCTCTGGTCCTCATTGTCTTGTTACATGTTGTTGAGTAGATCCAATTTGTCATTTTGCCTTGAGGAATTGCTGAATACTTAAGGTTTCATAGAATGTTAGTGGAGAAATGCTACGTCAGGCCTTTTTATCCTAATGAAAATTCTTCCTTGTTGACAACAGAACATTGTTACAAGAGGCATGTACATGCTGTCCTATGGTTAGTACATGATATAGTTTGATTTTCTCATCAACATACGTTGAAGGCATGAGTCAGGGTGAACCGATGATTTTTCAAAAATGTAGCCAGCATCACATGATTTATGATTCAATTACAATGTGTATTAAAAAAGACAAGTTAAAGTGTAGGTTATCAAAAACATGAGTGCTATTTTACAAATAAAGTAGGGCATCTGGTGTAGTGCATACAGGTATATAAACCAGTCATGTGGTATCAGATCTGTTTTGTGTCTGCTGGGAATGCAGATGGTCAGACGTGCTGATGCCATTCACTTAAACACTAAGACAGGCAACTGACTGAGTCAGAAGCCATCTGTGTGGATTCAAAGTAAACAACCACCAAAGGTCAAACTAGGTGTTTTAATCACACTAATAATACCCTAATCACAAGGATCTAACCTTTCCTCTGTTTCCACTTAACAACACTGACAAATTCTGTCAATGTTTTATGGTGTAACAGACCTTTAGCTACATGGAAGTCTATGGAATAGTCATGTTTTCATCAGATTACTTTTAGTATCTACAAGCTGTCTCAAGGACTTGACAATTCAATTTTTAACAATCCACACTGATGTGCACTTTTGCCATGTATTACTGGTATTGGTAAGTATTATTGGAAAAAGTTTTTTGTATAGTAGCAGGAACAAAGACCAGTAAGGTTTACCTGGACCCTCAACCTTGTGATAATACTTACCTATATTTTGTGGTAACCGGCTCACTCCTCCTTGGCCTGGCTAGAGGCTGACCTGCCATCTTTGGAAAACTCTGAATGGGAAGTCAAACCAGGCCTCTGTTCTGATTGTGTGCGACGTGTAGAGTTGTCTATCCCTCTTGTGGGTAGCCTGCCTCTGGAGGTGTCTCCCCATGGTCTGGGAAGTACAGAACTTCCAGAGGAGGTGCAGGTCTGAGAGTTTTGTGACTCGTTTAGACAGAAGACTGAACGGGCATCGCGAAAGGACACAGACGGAATGATCTCTTCAGTGTAGTCTGTGGCACGTGTCACCATTCTTGGAGAACCTGGGCGAGATGAGGGCCTAGATGTGGTCTGAGGTCTGAAAGCAGGGGGGCTTGGAAATCTGTGCTGCACAGAGGGACAAGATGGTGGTAGGCGCACTCTAGAGACAGGCGGTGCTGTCACAGGCAGGCTGCAAGAGGACATCTCACCCTCATAAAATTCATTGCTTCCATATCTCTGGCCCATTCTGGTTTGAAGAGATGAAGGTCCTCTGACACTTGGTTCTGCAATATTCCTCTTGTCAGGAGATTCTGCTGCATTGTGCAGGTGAATGATCTTACGTGCCTGTTGGTAGAGACAGTGAGCCTTCTCCATTTCTGGATCCAGATCAGTTACTGGTTGCTGTTCTGCATCTTGCGCCCCCATTACAGAATCCTGCCTGACAGGGCGGGCAGGCAAGATACTGATTGATCTTGGCCTCACACTGGCTCGGTTTGGCAGCACTTCCACATTCTGCATGGATGCCTTCAGGCGCTGGGAGACTCCGGTGTTTTGATTTATCATTGGGAGACTCTGAACTGAATTTTCCTGTGACCTTTCCCCATTTCCTGGTATACCCTCAGTTCTCTGGAAGGAATTGTCCATCAGAACCTCTGGGGGCGGAGGTGGTAGGTTGTCTACATCCAGGTCATCCCTGCTGTCAGGCCAGCTGTTGTTATTATTGTTGCCATTGATGACTAAACCTCCCTCATTACCACTTAATGTGTCAGACAACAGACTTTTCCTGGGCCTCCTGATATGAGGTGGAACATTAGCAAGGCTCTGCCCTGCTCTACCATCAACCCCTTGGCTAAAGGTATTTATCAGCCTTCTGACAGAGTGGCGCTTGGGTGGTCGGGGTGCTAAAATTGATGAGGAACAACCTGATTGATTTGTTCTGAAGGGGCCTTTTTCTGCACCTGCTGAAACACTTAATGAGTGCCGTCTTAGTCCAGCTCTATACAGGTTATAATGAGGCCCTGCTAACTCTTTGTATCCTCGGATTTCAGCCATCTTTTTCATTCGCTGATCCAAATCCCTCTGGCTCTGTTGTAGCTCCATCATTATGTTTACACATCTGGTGGGTGAAGAGTGTTCAGGTTTGGTGACAGTGGCAGCAGTCAGGGGTCGTTTGACTGTAGGCTGCCGATCCTGCATGTAATTTGCATGCATGTAGAGAAGAGGCTGACTGGGATCTGGTGGGGAAGAGTTCGACCTCTTCCTTTCAGGCCTATCACCATCATCATCCTCGTACTCTTCATCATCATCATCATCCTCCTCCTCGTCCTCTTCATCATCTTCATTATGGCCTACCAGGTTGGGTAAATTACTGGGAAAAGTATCAATTGCACCACGAATGTTGATTCCAGACCCACAACTTCCAGATCCAGCACTCCCTCGGTGGCGGCGGTGCCTCTCAGAACCTGTCAGACTCTCATTTTCTCCCCCGATACCGCTGTCCTCACTGTGCAGTGCTGAATCCTCGGGGTTAGACTTCCTCATGGCAGCCCCCTCTACCCATGCCAGCACTTGAGTCAGCCTCTGCTCGGCTGCCTGCTTGGCCTGCAGCTTCTCAACCAGCAGCTTAGAAAGGGAAGAAAAATACTCCACTGCTTCCTCAAGCGTGGTGTCACCCAGTGTCTGGACCGAGCCCCCCACAAGCTTCATTTTCTCTGTTGAATGCTGGAGCAGATGCTGTAACAGATCTAGAGGTGGATCAGGGGGGCTGGCTGTGCCAGTGCTAGGTTTAGCTTGCATAACAGCTGGGCCCATCATACCAGAAGGCAAGGCCATGTAGTCCCCATGCTCCTTCAACATCAGCTCCCCCTCCTCAGCCATCTCCTCCAGAGCCTGGTTGATCTCCTCAAAGCGCAACACCAAAGCAGACATCATGGGCTGGAGGGACAACTGTGTCTGGGTGGCCTGGTCCAGCAGGCCTAACAGGGTCTCATATTTGGAAATGTTTGGGTTCAGAAAGGCATAGGCTGCCTGGTGAGCTCTCACCATATGTGGCGGGAAGTCCACTTTTACATGGACAATAGAGGACTTCTGCTTTTCAGAAGACCTTCTCTTGCCTTTATTTTTCTTTCTTTTCTCCGTCTTTTTAATCTCAACTGTTTGTACAACCTCGCTGACTATTTCTTGGGGCATCACATTCACCTCTGTTTCTTTAATGTCCTCTGCGTTTTGGGCAGCCGTTGTGTTGGAGGCCAACTCAGACAATGCAGTCTCTTTTGTAGGATGTTCTTCAGTGGGGAGCGGAAGTTCATCTTCTCTCTCATCAGTCTTCAAACATTTGCTCTCCTCCTCTACAGGTCCAGAATCAACACTGTCCTGTGGTACTTCAGCCAGCAGTGCCTTTTGAGGTCCAGGTCCTGGCTTGGAAAATAACTTCTCTTTGGATGGAGAGCAGCCCATTTTTGCATTCAAACGGGATTCAAGAAAAACTTGAAGAAAAATTTGTCAGGATAAAAAGTTAAAGCCAAAGTGTAAATCCATAGGTAAGGGTAGGGTCTTCTACAATCCTCCAACAATGGCTTTCATTTTATGCTTTCTCCTCAGAATTTTATCGTCAAACAGTGCGGGAAAGGCACCTGTTGAGTGAACTGAATATCTACCAGGGCTTGCGATGGTAAGGAGCTGAGAGGATAAGATGGATTGGAGGGGGTTTCTTCCATCGCTCTCCTTCAGCACGCACAGATGGTCACGTTAAGTGCATCAATACATACACACAGGCATTTACATGTAAGACTTTAAGCTCATCAGGTTAATCAGAGCCAAGTTTGTCAGGTGGTGTTTTTAGCCTCCTCCACTGTGCTGTTGTTAAAGTTTACATGTGCAACTGTTGGGTTCACTTGAGAGCTAAACGACAAATGAATATAGGAACTGTGGTAAGATGGTGATCTTTTCTATGCCCATTCCTCAGTGTGACTGCCTGTCACGCTAGAGTCTAGCGGCTAGACACTTATCAGGTTTTGTTTACCTTCTTGTCATGACAGTCTGGCACTCTTGACTTAATTTCTTAACAGGAAATCTCTTGGACCAAATATAATCATCACCCTTGACTCAATAAAAAAAATCCCTTTCACAACTTTACTAGCCTCAACTTCATAAACATTTTTCTCACATGCCATTTATCCAGCCCCTAAAATAATCGGCACCTACACATGACAAGCTTAACGACATCTATTTATAATTGAATTTTGCTTTTATGTAAAAATAGGTGGTTTGAATGAAACATATGGTACTACTTTGACTTTATTAATGGTTAATAAATAATTTATTAATGCTTTATAGATCTGTGATAAGCCATTAATAGAACAGCTTTTGCAATGCCAGGTTGTGTGACTGAACTGTCTGGCTGTTCAGTCATTAATAAACAGAGTTTCTTACTTTTTAATTGGCTAACAGCAAAGGTTCTCTGGCTGTTGAATCATTGATAAGTAGGGTTCTTACAGTAATCAAAATCTGCAGTTGTAAATGTTAAGGTCAACAAAACATCTGACTTCAACAGAGGAGACGGTAATTTGTTTCCTGTCAACATAGTTGCTTTTAAAGCATGACCACGATTGTTGCCGAACCTTAACCATGTGGTTATTACTGTAACCATGACAATGAAGGTCCCCAAAGGAGGAAGTCAGGTGACAGGCAAGTCAAGTTATTATGGAGCGACAAAGTCTGCAAAGGGAGGGAGTTATGGGGGAAAGAAACCACCATCCGCACAGACATGATGTCATCCTGCAGAAAGTGCTTTGATGTGTTCTGAAGGGCATGGACCAATGAGGTATTTTGTAGTTTAATTTGGAGGACCTGTTGGTGTCAGGGTGTGGCACCTATTAAAATTTGTAGTTTTAGCCCACCTCTTCATGTGCCTTTCTGTTTCTTATACAATATGATTCAATCTTTCAACAGAAACATGTGGCCTGGACGGTTAAAAAATGACAGATTGCGTTTCAGCAAGGGGCTTAAAGGTTCCCTGTGGAGTTTTTGACCTTCAGTAGAACTATGGAGCTGATTTCCTATGGGAGGGTCCCTGTTTTGTTTATTACATTACATTACATTTATTTAGCTGATGCTTTTATCCAAAGTGACTTACAATAAGTGCATTCAACGATGTGGATACAACAACTACAAAAATTACAAGAATTATGCAAGGACATCAACTTCATGTGTTGAATCAGATTCGAGCCAAGTGCTGTATTTCAATAGCTAGTGTTTCATGAGGAAGGAAATGCATTCAACACGTTTGTTAGAGCTCAAGGATACACACATTAGTTTAGTTGAGTAACACTAAATGTAAACATAACTTTTGTTTTTTTTTTCACAAAAAACCTCCACATGGCACCTTTTAATTTTGGATTTTGTTAATACATGTAACCAGGATGTAAAAATAAAACCTGTCGAGCTTTGTGTGGCAGTATGGGGTCAGGATCTCAAACAGCTCACAAGGTGCTTATAGATGGAGTCAGCATTTAGAAAGTGAAAAGAGGAAGACCATACTTATGGTTTCTTACAGTTTACAAACCAAAATTATATAAAGGCATGTCATGTATTGGATTTTATCAAAGAGGGAAAAGGAGGACTAAAAACAGCTGTGTTTTTGAGATGGACAGGTCTTATGTAGGCCAAGTGTGAAGGCCAAACAATTACAATAATGACAACAGACATCAGGTGCCTATATACAGTAAGGCCTTTTCAAGCCATTTACTTTATGTCTGCTATGTCATACACAAAACATGTATGCCAGAATATTAGAAATAGCAAGGCCATGAGTGAACAAGCTAATTTCAGACACTGAATGCAACTGTGTGAGTGTTAGACAGGCCTTTGCTGAAAACAAGCAGCCTCATTGACTCTCCCTTGGATTAACTCCCCTGGTTTATAAAAAACTGCACTCTCAGATAGGTACTAATCACAGCATCACAGAATCCCAGAAAGCCAGAGCCCAGCTATCTGTCTCAAAACATCTCTGTAATCCTTTCCACCCACGCTCAGGTGTATCGCAGTAACAGGAACTGGGCAAGCTGTTGACCAACAGAGCAGAAGGAGCTTAAGCTGCTGGAGGTCTGACGTCTGCTTAATGTGTTGTTGTTGTCTGTTAGTTTAGTAGACTGTAGTAACTACAATGTACAATTTGAGGTACTTTAATTTTTATAGGTTCTTTACTTGAGTATTTTTAGTATATGCTACGTTAAATTTCTGCTCCACTACAATTCAGGAAGAAATATTGTACGTTTAACTGACATAGTTACTTTTACTTAAGATTTTTCATATGATCAACCGGTAAAATATGATCACCCTATAAAATGTGTTTTTACTGATGAAGCCAACACACCAGTATAATATAGTATAAAATAATCTAATATAATATAGTTACATTGGTCATTACATGTTGGTATACTTAATTACCTAAGTTTACCTTGCTCATTTATGTTGTGTAATTGTGCTGTAAGAAAGACAATGGTAAATTATAAATTATAAATTATATTTTTATTTGGAATAATTACCAACACAATACATATATATTCTTCACATGACATACCACCACATACATATCACAACATTTTACATTGCACTCCTAAACCCTCACGTAACTATATTGGGTCAATGTTTTTCTGTGTTTTGTCTATGTGACTGCACATTCTGTTTTTTTGTTTGTTTTTGGGGTGTGTTTACTGTTCAGTCACTGATTAAAGAGTATCATTATTCAAAGAGAAACTATCCCGCTTATTACCCGCAGCTCAGAGTGGCTGGAAAATTCTACCCATAATATTAGGGTTAGCTGTGGGGATTACCATCTTGGAATAATACGTGAACACTCCCAAGTGTGTTTTTTCTGTTCTTCCAGTTTTGCTGACATTGTGTGAATGTAGCGTGCTTGTTACATCCACTGCTTTGTCAGATCTGTGTCCAGGCAAATACTGACAGGCATCTTTTATCTACTTCCCAATGAAGCATTGTCTGTACTCTTTACTCTTTTGTTACAGATGTTTTGTGATTGTTGATGTGTAATTTAGCAGAATTTAGTTTTTCTGTGATCAGCTTACTGCTAACCAAGCTAGTCACTATACTAGCTGCCTGCTAATGTGTTGCCATAAATGCAACACTCTAAGTAACTTTTGAATTAAGCTACTGTTGGGATAACTGTATTTTACTCTTATGGACTTCATGCGTATGTTTACCAGATCAATTACTGTGTTCTACTTCCTTTGAAAACTTCATGTTGATCTTTCACTGCGATACATAGTTTCTTTCTGACATGAAGCACAATGCAACTAATTTGACAGCTATTCTACATGTTTGTGACTCCAGTTTCCTTGTTACAGTACTAACCCATTTTAACAATACCTCTATTGTTTATGGAATCTCACTGTTTTCTTTTTCTGTAATCCTTGTAATTGAATTTGTGCTTAGTTCGCTGCATAGCTGTGCACCTGCACACATAGTGAGGGCAGAAGATTAGTATTAGTTTAATTTCACTGACGTGCTGTATCTCACATTCTTAGGCAAATGCACTAGTGTAAAAAAGTGATCTGATTGGGGCGCCCCAGTAGTTCACCTGGTAGACTGCGTACCATTAGGGGCCCGGGTATGGCTCTAGCCCGGGCCTTTTGCTGCATGTCATACCCTCTCTCTCCCACCTTTCTTATTTCTCTTCATCTGTCACTAAATAATAAAGGCAAAACACCCCCCCCAAAAAAGTGATTTGATTGGAATCAGAAATGCTAACTAGGTTCAAAATAACTTCTGCATTTCTGCATAACAACACTTGATTAAGTCTCGACAACAGACAAGGGAAAGATACCATCAGGGACAATAGCTGCATTGTGACTCTGACTGTGATGCAGAATGAGAAATCACAGAGAGTTGAAAAGGACAATGTTGGCTCCGTGTCATTTCTGCTACAAGGAAGTACTCAACCATTTCTGGTAAGGCTGACAATCATACGTCACTGTTTTTGAAGATTTGGAGGGTGGAACATATGGGCTGGAAGGGGAAGAGGGCAGTAAGCAGAGAGAGAATTATGTATTTTCTAATGTATTCTGAGATGTGAGAGCAAGCCATCTGCTGTGGTTGAGCATGGCCAGTGTGTCTGTGTGTCGGCAGGATGAGCGGCTTTAATACCTTTGAGGCAGATCAGTAGTAATTACTGACACTTGTGTAACAGTGGCTTTGCTATGCTATTCTCAGCTCTTTCCCTTCCAACTTTTTCTTTCAGGCTTGCACAACAAGAGTGTGTCCCCCCCCCCCCCGAGGACAGAGATCATATCAGGGATATCAGGAGCTATTCATGGCTGTGTTGAGGCTTCTGTGTACAGAGAATAGGCGGCTTAGGAATAGATAATGAATAAAAGAAGGCTCCATTTTGATTCACAATTTCTTCCGTACATTCAGTGCTGTTTCTGGACATTCTGGTGCATTAGGCCTGACATCCACTGGTTCCTGTGCGAGGATTGATTTTATATAATTTAATGATGGTTTGGTTAAATTCAACTTTATTTATCTTCATGCAACTTGTGGTCATTTGATCAAGAACACATGCTTTGTTATGTGTCTTGTCCTAGTTTTAATCATGTACAGGATATGATATGAAACTTAAGAAACGTTGTTATTCATATCTCTCTATTATTCTAATATTATCCATGTTTATTATCCACAGTGTTAAACAAACAGGCTTACCTTAGGTTTGAATCAGTAAAGTTTAGGGAATGGGGAGCTGCTCATTCTTAGGGATTGGGTTAAAGTACAGGTCTGGTGGGAACTTTAACCTTAAAACTACAGTGTCTGAGCGCCTTGGTAGCTGAATGGTTATGGTGTATGCCACATGGCCACCGCAATGTCACCGGATTGATTCCATTTGCCTTTGTTGCATGTCATACCCTGTCTCTCTCACCCGTTTCCTGTCTGCTATTCTGTCTAATAAAGGTGGAAAAAAACTGCAGTGTCAGTGGCAGGATATTGGTTATTATAATTTGATAAGGAAATAAATATATTTACTTTAGTCACCTTCCTCTACTGTGCATCTGTTAATGTGAGCCTGTGAGTCAGCACTCAAACAGGCTGTATCCAAGACTGTCAGACTGGATGTTTTTTAACCATGATCTAAATATCACTTACTGTTTTTTGATTGGCTGTTTGACTGTGGCTTTCTGTTTTAACCACACACTCCTACAATATAAAACACAGATTTGAACCAAAACATGTGCCGTCAGTGTTTTAACGGAGCACAGTGGGACGTTTATGACAACTGTCATTCCAGGAACAAACCTCCGACTTTGTAGCCGATACCTGTTTATTAAAAAATGCCTGAACTGGTCTGTTCTCAATCATGTAGATCGGCTTGAGAAATCTTTACTTTCATTTTCAATTCAGGGTGTAGATGACCATTTAGCATTCCATCTTTTATTTAACTGATTAACTGGGCAACTACCTGACCTGAGTTGAGAGCATACATACATTCACAGTCACATTCCTGCAGTTATGAGAATATCCTGTTTTCGTCATATTATGATGAAATAGACCACAAAATAAGTGTCACCCAGTAGTTTCTTTAATGATATGACAATAAGTGTCAATAGCATGCATTGTGGCCGACTCGAAAAAGTAGAAAGGGTGTATTAATTACAAAATAAAAATTCTTCCTCTTCTTTGGTGCCCCTCCAGCTTGTGTTACCTCAAATTTGTACGTAAGGACAGTACTTGAGTAAATGTACTTAGTTACATTCCATCACTGCTAACCTGACTTCCTCCTTTGCTACCGTCATAATTCCTATGGCTGCTAGAGGGCTTTGTCACTTGAACGTAGACATATGTGGTTTTGGGGCCCTTTGTGAGATGACTGACTGGCTTTCTCTTGTATTATGTAACTCACAGCAGGACATTGTGAAATTACTTTGTATGATGCTTGGTTATTTTAGTAGGTTATCTATCGGCATGTGCAGATAGTCAGCCAGGAAGTTGAGCTTGCTTCTCTAACTCTTTTTTTCTCTGAACTGAGTCTCTAAGGTAACAAGTTAAATCAAGTCAGTTTTATTTATATAGGCTAATATCACAAATTTGCCTCAGGGGGCTTTAAACCCTAACCTTAGCACTTCCTCCCTTAGTTCAGTTTTAGTAAAAATCAGTCAGTCAGAGGAATCCAGGGACAGTGAGTCCTCCTCACAGTGTCGTTACAGTGAAGTTGCGATTCAGGACTGATCTTTATTTGACTTTGCTGTGTAAAAGTCGTTCTGAACTTGATGACTTTTATGTAGTAAGCTGAGGTAGTTTATAAAATTGGCAAACATTTTCACAGTTTGACCATTGTTTTTGCAGAAAAATAGTGAGGATTTTAAAAGTTTCCAAGCTCCTGCAAGTAGTTTGGTGAATGGTTGAATTTGTGTTAAGATTGTAAATTCAATTTGAGGAGGGACTGATGAAAGTTAATTTAATTTAAGGTGTAAATGGTGTGCCTTAAATGAAACAGTAATGCAGCAACTGTGTTACTGAATGACTTTGATCCTGAAGACTAGGCTACGGTGTGTGAAATATTTGGATGTTTGTGTTATGGCCAACAAATCTCAACTGAGGGCCAACAGAGATCTTTGCGTGCATGGTGAGTAAAGGTACACTGTGCTATGAGATTGTTAGACCATGTTCAGACCGACTGTAGATCTGTGTGTAAAAATGCAGCCCTGTCAATTAGGGTTGAATGAGGCCAGTTCGGCGATGCCGCTGGGGGGCCAACACAGGGTCATCGGGAAAAAACGGAACTTTTTCCGCAACCATACATCATCCGTCAAAATGCTGCGTTTTTTGGCCAATCAAATACATGCAAACCCACATTCCTGGTGGATTAATTTGTAACATGAACGGGTGATTTCTACTGTTTACCTCAAAATTGTCATAACAAAAGATAAAATAGTTTCTGGCGTGAGAGCCGTCAGAGTTATAAAAACCTGTCTGTGAGTATTTCAAACGTGGCATCTGTTTAAGGTACTCTGTGGAGTTTCTGACCTCTAGTAGCACTATGGAACTGTTTTTTTCATAGATTGGGTCCCTGTTTTCTTTGTCCCATGTATGCCCATGAGGGTGATACACAGTCCTGCTAATGGTTTCACACTATTCCATTGCTCTACAAGTGGCGGTAATGCACCAAGAAAAACGTTCATGTAATGTTATTAATGTAAACATGGATGTAAACAATGCAGGATTCAAACTTTTAAAGGGAATCGGCTTTGTAAATCTTACATGAGATTGGGTACGCATTCATCATATATAAATGTCTTTGGTGAGAAACACTGTACGTAAAAAGAATTGCTGGTTGGTTACAAGACAACTCCACAGGGCACCTTTAAACCTTTAAATGCATAAATCTGTCAGTCCAACTGGACTTCCTGGATAGTATTTCATTGTCACACCAGTACCTGAATCAATACTCCCCCACTAATACAGCCCCTTGAATTGTTTTAACGCATGGCTGTTTTTGGTCTGAACACTTGCGTGATGTGGCCCATCCACACAGAGTGCACAGTTTTTACATTCTGTGTAACTTCACATCACCTTGACACAAAGAAGGCCAAGTTAAGTAGCAAGCTATCCAGCTTAGCTACAGTAGACACCTTGTTGATCTGTTAAGCTGTTGCCAGTTATCATGAATGCAAAATGATGCACATATAATGTGAACAATTTACAACAAGTCTGTAAAAAGCATTTTTGTTTTAATACCACCAAGTTGCGTACAATACAAATGAGTCATCGTTAGTCTTCTGTATATTGAAGAATACAACAGTTTTCAGCACATTTTAACTTAAAGATCGTACAAAAGATTGGTTTTAAAAAGAGAAAAGAATATAATAAAATATCAGTACAGTACACATCAGTACACATCAAATGTTCCTGGAACCAGTTTTAGAAGGATATACTCCTACATCTCCTTATCAATTTTGTTCCTACCCTGTTATACAGAGGATAGGCATGAATCTTTTCATTGGACATAGGCATTATGACCCGCTCTAAATCAGTAGGGCTGACCTTGCTCAGTGTTTCTGAGCTCCTCAATATAGTTGACGTACTTGACATGGAACACCTGCTACTCATTTGTGAGGGTGTGTTTATTCCGGGGATATCTATCTCTATCTCTGAATCAAGATTTGGTCTGGAGATGACTCGCTTCAGAATCCCCTCCAACGTTTCAGTCCTTGACCCCCAAAGTGCTTCGTGACACTTGGGTAAAAAATGGCAGAAGATGATGCCATAGCTGGATACTAGAATAGCTGAAGCCTGCACAGGGGTGCGTTCTTCATTGATGGTGATATAGACTGGGATAAAACACACCCAGACAAACAAGTACATCAGCATGCTAAAAATTATGTAGCCTGTTTCACTGAACTCCTGAGGAACCTTCCTGGCTTTGAAGGCCAAGAGGAAGCCAACCAATGCTAGCAGAGCTATGTAGCTCAACATAATGCCAAAACCTATGTATTTGGCACCTTCTCTACACTGGATTATATTCTTCATGCTTTGTTGAGATGGAGGTGTGTCATCAATATCAGGAGAATCAAAGATCAGCCAGAGAAGACAGATGAGCCCCTGGACACTAGTTATGATGATGACAATTACATGTGGCTTGTAAAGTTTGTGTAGTCGCCTGTTTGTCATCTGACCAAAGGGAAGGAAAGCCAGGAAGGTACGATAGGCCTTGACTAGAATACAGGACACACACAGGGTAAAGCCCATTGCATACATTACTTGGCGGGCCTGGCAGAGGTATAAACTGGGCTTGCCCATGAAGCATATCACACTTGCGAAGCTCACTGCCAGACCAGCCATCATCACACAGGACAATCTCACCTCAGCTCTTTTCATAGGTGGGGAATCTCTGTACACCAAAAAGATAATGAAGGTAACCAGCAAGAGCAAGATGCCAAAGGCTGCAGCTGCCATCATGGTGATGGGATGAGGATCACTCCACTGCAGGTAGGACTCCAATCTTGGCTTGCACTGACTCCAACCCTTGAGAGACCAAGTTCTATTGGGACACTTTTTGCAGTCATGAAGATCTATTAGAGAAGATGGTGATGTACATGTTAGGCAAAATAAGGCTATTCTGGTTTATTTAGGTCTGCAGCAGGCCACCAAATCTGTTTACATTTTGAAGCTAAATTGAATATAAAACAATATGTCAATCAGGCATACCCCAGGAATCTGAATAGGTCCCCTCCACACATAGGATACAGTTGTAACAGCAGGACACGTTCAAGATATTCTTTACCGAGCCAGGGGCGCAGTGCATTGAGCATCTAGACTGAGGGGTCTTAGAGAGCAAAACAAGAGAACAACTGATCAGTCTGTAGAGAAATGGCCTGGAGATGTTTAAGCTAGCCTTTGTTTTACTAAACGTGGTCTTTCTAAAAAGCTGAAACATACTGGAGTTTATGGTCATATTCAAAGATATAAGAGTATCTACTACTGTAAAATAGAGACCATGTTGTTGGCATTCAACTACAGCTTCTCTGTGTCTTAGCCATAGGCATCCTCTCAAAACCTCATGTGAGCTGTAGTTGCTGAAATGAGCAACAAATAATTGTTGTTTGGTCCAGTGTAAGATATCTCAACAACTACAGGCCAGATTCCTATATTCCTTTCAGAATTATTCATGGTCCCCAGATGATTTCTTAAGGGTTCAGTATGTTTCAAACAAATAAGGTCATACAACATGTCATCCCATCACATCTAAAGACAAAACTTTATATACCTGTTCCGAATGGCTGCACTCAAAGACAGGGCAAAAAAGTTAACATCATGGCCTCCTCCTGGCTACATCCCTGATCTCTCTTCAAGAACTCTGTGTCTTCTGCACGTCTTTGTAGTCCCAACATGATTAATCATACAAATGGGGATAACAGTGCAAACTTCTGGACAGTCTCTTCTTGAAGGCATTCATGGCACACCTCCACACAAATGTGCCCAATTACTGTATAAAGTGGGCGTGATTGTAGGTCTGTTTCAGGCCCTAATGTCTTTGGTGACCACCTGACCTTTTGTCTTGTCTCAGGACACATGGACAGTGACTACACTGACTATTGCAACAATCAAACCTGTGAGTGGATCCTGTAAGTACGGTGTGGTCTTACCGTGGTATTGGCTGTTGAAACCCAGATGAAATCTTGCACATCGAGTTCTATTTTTTCATCAAGGACATGGTATTTCCCAATCCTTTGAAATCTCCTGTAGTGTCCATCCTTTTCCCATATGATCAGATCATAACCATTTACAAAATCACCGTTATCATCAAAGAAGAAATTCTGGTTGTCAAGCTTGAACTTAACCATCTTCAGTTCTTTAAGAAGCTGCAAAGCAAAGGACAGAATGTCACTTAAAATTGTCCTTTTGCAGAGATTGTCACCGTAACAGATAATTTCCCAAACTATTATTAGAATTCTGAGGGAAGGAAGCACACATTACATTCTAATTCCTAAAATATAAGGAGGCTACTATACATTTTCAAATTTGAATCTGTTCTCATTTTAAGATGATATCAGTTCTCACCTTCCATGGCGGGAAGTTAATTTCTCCCAAGCATGCGGAACTGTTGCACTTAAGTAGTGTTTTGAGAGCATTTGCTACGGCCCATACCGCTACTTTGTTGGGGAAGGCTCCTGTATCCAGAGTCTTCACTAGATAGTCATCATTTTGCTCTTGGGGATCCTCGAAATTGCATGCATTGACAGATTTTATTTTCAGGAGGTCAGGTGTGGGACAATAGGGTGGGGGATCGTTTGAGAAACATTCTGTGGAGCAATTGAATCTCAGGTTCTTGTATTCTTCAATGAAGCGGTTGTATCCTCCTGGGGTTGCTGTAAGATTCTTGAGATAATTATCAAATGATTCACTCTTGCCTGCAACAAAGGTAAAACCAAAGATGTCCCCAACCTTGTTAATGCCATCCATATGGGCAAGGGACCAGCTCATAGACCAGGAATCACTGGCAATCCAGGTCCTTGATGTGTTGGTCCCGATCATTTCCTTAAATAGCATGTTCACCAGCTCTGCCTTGAGGATTAGCAGTACCACCTGGGCATTGGAGGAGCAGATCTGCTGGGCGACCTGCTTGATACGTTGCATGCTTTGTGAATCATCAAGGTAATAAGGCAACACCTCCTGGTAGGCCAAGCACACACTATTTGCCTCAGCTTCCCTGAGGAAGCTCTGAAAAGCCGCTCTTCCGTAATCGTCATCCCCATACACAACCCCGACCCAGTTCCAGTCATAGTGTTGCATAATCTTGGCCACTGCTTTGGTCTGATGCTTATCACTGGGAATAGTACGCATAAAAACTGGGTAGCGCAGCTTGTCACTCAGTTCTGGTGAAGATGATGCGCTGCTCAGCTGAAAATTAGATAAAATTATACAAGAAGAATTTTAAAATAAATACATAAAAAATAAACTTAAATATAAATTTGTGAATTATAGACTGTGAATGTAAACTCCTAGAATTTGTCATAGCACCCAAAAGTCCCCTCAAATCCCCAAATTTACCCCTATTTGACAACAAAATTAAGGAGTACATATATAAATTGTTTGTGCTAATCTGAGATAAAGTCTGATTCAGGTCTTGGGCCTGTACTGAATGTGTAGACTTGAAATAGAAAATCAAACTCCCCATAAGAAGCCAAACATATTTCCCAATATGTTGTAGTATATCTTCAACAAATGCAGCTTAAACATTAAAACCTCCACAACTAATACATCATAAAATGACCACAACCAGGGCATGAAACCCCTCTACGCCTACAGTCTATTTGCTGATCAGACAGTATTTGTGACTCACTAGAGGGACCATGTACACATTCAGCAGTCTGGCCACAGCGATGGACACCTCAGAGTATAATGCTCCTAAAATAATCTTGACTTTGGGCCTGAAGTCAGTGTAGTCGCACTTCACATTTAGAGACCCGTTGACTGCGAGCATGTGCTCCGCATTCTGCAACGCTTTGCTTGCATATGAGCATGTGTCACACATCAAATATCCAAGACGCACTCCTGGGAGGAAGCCAGCTGTATTTATCTCCTCAATTTCGTGGATTGCAGCCAAGGATGTCATAAATGATGCCAGATCAAAACTGAAAATGGACAGTGTAAAAAAACAAAACATTAAATTATCTGTGCTTGAGGAACTGTGGCAAAGAAAAAAATTCCCCAGTAAAATTACAAATTTTTTATACATGTAAATCTTTAAAGACATTTTGGTTAGAGGTGCTTATTTAAAAGCAGAGCACATAATGCTGGGGGAAACCTCGTAATGAATTTACTGAAGATGAGAAATGTTTATTTAAAATCTTCAGGATCACAGCACTGAGATGGAAAGAAAGACTACACCCGCAGACTTATTTAAGAAGTACAATTTATAGAGAAATCATAAATAAATAATCATAAAATACAAAACACTGAAAATATGTGGTATATGGTTGATGAAAAATTAGACTGCTACATTATAAAAAGAAAGGTTACAACTCAGCTTGCCATCTCTTTTTAAATTGTAAGAAGAATACCATTGTACAGTATTTTCCTGTTGTTTTTTATGTAAAGGTATATGACTGTCTGAAATTTCTTCCTCCACCCCTATTCAATGGAGGTGAATGGAATTTAGTTTAGTAGTGGTGCTCACAGTATTAATAAATCACATTTAAATATTTCAACAGCAACTCCTCTCAGAAACAGGGCCTCTGGTACTCTGAACTTCACTGAGTGTCAAACGTGTTCATTGGAACCACTTTCAAACAAAGGAAAAATACCTATAAGACAGCTGTGAGCACCACAAGCTCCCTTCACCTCCACTGATTTGGGGTGGAGGCAGAAATGTCAGAGGCATATATTTAAAAACCTTGACAAATAAAACCAAAACTATCTGACTGGAGAGATCCCACTGGAGGGAAGAGATACGTATTTACTCTGTTAGCTGGATACGTTTGCTAAGTCAAACCCTCTGAAATCTAGAACCTGGACCAAAGTAAAACTACCTGTTGTGGGTTTTATTAAGTGAAGTGATCCATATTTCAGTAAAATGATATGAATATGGCTGTATGTTGCAAACAATGCTGTTGGGGAAAAAGGGGGATTCAAAAAATAAGGTATCAAAAAATATTTTTTTGTTATAAGAATAAAAAACAGACAAAAAACACTTGAAATGAAATATGCACTTCATGACACAGGAAGAAAATATATCTGTTCTTATACTCACTCTGTGCAGTGGTAGCTTTCAGGTTTATTCCGTTCATTAAGAGCCTTCACTTTTTGATGACATGGCAATAATATTCCTATCACAACATCCCCGGGAGCTTGGGCCCCGTAAATGGACTGAGCAGAGTCACATTCATCCACATGAGCCGGGATGCTGGTCAGCATTATCAGGGCCGAGAGGAGGCGGTACAGCAGATGACTCTTCAGCATCCTGAATCTTGGTAACAAAGCACTTTAGCCATATACAGGAACACTTTTAAACTCTCACATGGAATTTGGGAGGTGCTAGACACAGTGCTGCAAGAAACCTGTTTTAAAGCGGAACTGATAAGAATGTTTCATGCATTAAATGTCATCCTCCAGGCATTTCACACGCTGACAGGTGCTAGCACAAGGAAGTAAAGTACCAAAGAATAGCTTTAATTGACGCAATTGTTGGATAAGTTCTTGATGAGGGGTCCAGGGACCTTTAGAGGCCCTTGAGAGTGGGTGTCTCAATGAATGAATAAATCAACCAATCAATAAAAAAATATAATGCTTATACGCTTTTTGAACTGGTATGCTCTCTGTTTGCGGTGACAACCCAGCCTGAACTGTGTTTTTGTTTGTGTCCTTGGCACTCTTCTCTTTCCAGAAAGTCAGAGGGTGGAGCTCAGAGCCTGTCAGTGAATGTAAGTAGGCTGGGCTCAGACGACTGTGTAATGTGTTGTCATACCTGAACTGGTCATGCAAAAATCAGGCAGGACAGGAAAAGGTTTGGGCAGGGCAGCAAACATGACAGGCCAGATCCAGCACAACCAGCATTCCACAGACTGATGGAACTATATACCTTTTTAATCAATAGCTTTTTTGTCATTTCCCTCTATTAATGTCCTTCTATTCACTGCAAACACACTTTTAAACCAGGTTGTGTTGGGACTTGCAGTGTTTTTCTACCACTCATCCAGGTTAGTTGAATGTTAAGTCTCAACTCTCTGTCCATCCACAGAAGACCACTGCATGTCTTTGGACTTTGAGAGGAAACCCATACAAACACAGACAGAACATGCAAACCGAGTAGAACACTGATACTGATGTTTCTGCAAAACCCAGATTACATGGCAAAGTTTTTAAAATTATCATACAATGATACAATATTGATGCATGGCAGCCATGAGTGTGTTCACACCTGTAGTCCAGTTCCCTTAGACCAAAGTAAAAATGTCCACCCACCTTCCTTTGTTGCTTTTTAAAGCCCCCATGTGTAAAGTGTCTGTATGATTTTATGTAACTTTTGAATTATTCTGAGGGCAAGTTTTAATGAGTTTATGTGTTGCTTTCACCCCATTTGTTTCAGTTTGCCCGGGACATCTGTGGGTGGGAGGGATGTAGCATCTTTTTGATGGTACCACAGGGGGGCACCAATGTCTGAAATGTTCTAATCAGAATCAAAAATACTTGGAAATTGGTAAATTGGTCTTGTTACAGTTGATTCCATTCTAGAATATAAATACACATAAGCATACAGAAATTATAATACATAGACAATAAGAAAAATAGGACGTATGTAAAAATAAGTGCATTCTACTATAATGTAAACAACAAGATATATAGAAAGAAAAATAGAAAATAAGAAATATGTGAAAATATGTGCATCATACATATATAACAACAGTGTAAATAATGCTGAGAAATGGGATCTATAAATCTATAAATGTGTTAAAATGCAATAGTATAAATAAATAAGAAATATTAATGGAAATGTACAGTATAAATGCAGTATTAGTCCCAGAGTATACCAGAGTATTGCATAGTTGAATTATTGCACAAAATGATTGTAGAGTTGAGTCAGTATTGCACAGTTGAAAATACACATTATAAATAAATGGTGGGGTTATAGCTGCAGACACGGGTGAAATCAGTCCAAGGGCCAGTCTCTTGACTCAGGTCCTACACATTAGAACTTTGAGTTCTAGTCCATTAAGCACTGGCTTTCAGATGTATCATTCCCAAGGTGAAATGTGTCTGCAGTGAGGTGAAATACAGAACATACAGAGATTTGTACAGTACATAAAACATAATAAAATACATCAATCACGTTACAAAAATATGTAACAAAAACCCCAAACCAAAAAAAAACCCAAAAACCCTCACATAAATCAGCATCAGTGACAGCATAAACCTTGTGTACATCCAGCCATCATCATCCAACCTGATCACCAATGGTTAAAACATCATCATCATCATCACCTACCAGTTTTATATGGAAGACTGATCATAAGCTGACTCACACCAGTCATCTCACAGGCTTTTTTTTTTCCAACACTACATGTTGCAGCCTGTTCTTTTCACCTGTCGAGAGATAACAGAAAAGGTAATAAGTGACTCTACCATGGAAGTGAGTTTTCCACATGCCTCAAACCAAGTTAGACAGGTAAAACATCATCAGCTCTACATGAACCTGCAGAGGACAATCAGAATGAAGTTTATTCAGGTGACTAAAGAAAATGCACTTTGATATGTTAAAAGGTTTATTTACTGTAGCTTCACCGGTGGTTTTGAGCATCATAGCCAAGACTGCAACTTCATCTGTCATAAACAACAATAGGCTGCTAACTGCATTTTGTTGTCTCAGTACCTGTACTCTGTGCAGTGACAGTAAAGTTGAATCTAAGGAAGTCAGGCATCATGTACAGTAACATAATAGGGGAAATGGTTGCCATGAACAACAGACAAATTGGAAATATTTGATTAGCATTTGAATTCATATCACATACTGTACATATAGGGTTAGTGTCCTCATACCAGCAGAGAGTTCATCAGAAGTGGCTGCAGAGCACTAGAGATTGGATGATGGTGTTCTCACCAGACTTTAGCAAGCATGTAAACAACCAGGTAATCAACTGCATCAGAGATGTGGGTATGAATGCAAGTTGTCTAATTTTAACCACATACCATCACCATGCTTAATACCATAAATGCTCAGCGGACCTGAATGACTGTACTGCTACTCTCCGATGAATGTCATTTTCACACAAAGCACGTCAATGAACAAAACATAGATGTTCAGTGTTATTTGCCTGTTTATGGTATCTCTACAGACTGTGTTCCCACAGTTGTGAACATACACATGGGTGACAAACAACATGCGTTAGTAAATAAATGAGTTAGTAAGGTGTTTATCTGCATATACATATCTGTAATGTGTAAATATTATGTATCTGTAATATGTATAGTATGTGTCTGCCAACAATATCCCGTAGGTGTTCAACTGCTCTGCATTTTTATACATTTTACTAAACATGATGGAATTTTGTTGTTTAATTGTGTTGTGCAGTTTGCTCAGGGGTGGAAAATAAGTACATTTACTCAAGTACTGTACTGTACTGTACATTTATTTGACAGATATAGTTACTAGTTACTTTTCAGATTACATTTTTTCTCAATAGCTTAACCAGCTTCTTTGAAACAGAAACCCTTTCATCAAAACACTAACACAATCATCAAAACAGAAGACACAGTCTCCATAACACTGTATCATTTATCGTTGATTTCCCGCAAAATGCAACCTCTCTCAATACATAATTCTCAACACAAACCACAAACATCAGTTGTGTAACTTATGTCTACAAAAGAAACTATTCTGCTCACAGTAAATATCACTTACTCTCCATAAAAGTAAATCAGTCACATTCATTGTCACCTTAATAGCAAAATGGTTAATCTTTTGATCAGTCCATAATCACATGAAAAAGGTCACATATGAGTTGATTATCATGCATGGAATTATATTATATTGATGTAGATAGAATGTACAACTTGTAGGTCTGGCCAGTATAGTTTGAAATGTCTGTTGTGTGGTTTTCAATTTTTCACACCTGATAAGATAAGATAAGATAAGATAAGATAAGATAAGATAAGCCTTTATTGTCCCACAGCGGGGACATTTTTAGCGTTGCAGCAGCCAGCAAAAGTGTCATATATAGAAATACAATAAAAATAAATAGAAAAATAGTCCTATACACAGTATAGACAGAAATAAATAATAGAGTGACTGAGTGCAGTTGTAAGTATGAACAAATAGATAAGATAAAAATATTGCACATATATAATATACATGTATATGAAAAATATTTCACAGCAACATACCTTTACCTGTGTTCATCCATAGAACTGAAAGGGTACCACACTCTGGTGGCAGAGGGAAGACCTTCACTCCTGATCAAGAGTCTGTCATTGTTGGTATGGTTCGGGTCAACAATGAAATACGTTTAAGGGAGATCCAGACCAGAATTATTATTTCCACAACATTCAAAGTGTAAGTATTGCAACCATTGGCACCATTTTACCATTAAGCAAATATACACGGTTCCATTTGAAAGAAACTCAGACTGTGTGAAGGAGTTGAGGCGTTGTTTTATGTACTGTAAAAAATACTGTATATATATAATTTTTGTCATTTGGAAATGATGTATATTTTGGTCCTGATTTTGTTAGTCATATTTTTTTCATTTACTTTCGTGAAGTAAACGTGAAAATATTAAAACATTTGTTGCACATGTAACAGTATTTTTCTGTTTCATTCTTCGATTTGTCAGTGGTCTCAGTTCAACGTTGGCAGTAAAATCAGCTTGCACTATGCATATTGATAGTTATTGTTAGTATTGTGAGTGGCAATAGCTAATGGCTGTTCAAATGGTCTTCTATTTAGTTGACTACGGTTCAGGTGATGGTGAACTGATCTGGTTTTGAGTGGAGTATTTTTAGTTTTGAGTGTCTGTGTGCATTTTGCAAGAAATATTTGTATTAGGAGATACAAAATACTGTTAAGAAAGACTGTGTTAGTATAGTGATTTAGGTTTCAGTTATGAAAACATTCTTATCAACAGATGACAAGTTCTTCATTTTTGTTGGACTTGGATATTATTTTGTTGCAGGTGTTTTTAGTTTTGGTCATGTTAGTGCATTTTGCAGAAGATATTTAACATTTTGCCAAGCATGTTTTCTGTTTTGATGATTGTGTTAGTGTTTTGATGAAAGGGTTTCTGTTTCAAAGAAGCTGGTTAAGCTATTGAGAAAAACTGTAATTAAGGTAAAAAGGAGCACCGGTCAGTCGTTCCACAGACCGGCAAGAGAACATCAGAGAACACAGGCTGCGTAGAAAAGATTAGACATTAACCAGTGACACCTTTAAAATCAACCATGAGAGGTGTCAAAGAGAATGTACATATAATACATATTATAAATGTCAACTGAAGGCGCGTCTATTAATAAATAAAGTGGATGCATCAAACTAAAGCTGGCACTAAGCACACAATTTGGATCATCCTGAGTGGTGACCATCTGACCGGTGACTGTTTGACTGACAGCAGTTCTAGCTTCTCAGAGATGGAGTGTGGGTGGGGCAAGGGGCTTCTGCAGGTAGTTCAGGTGACGTTCAACATGACAGAACACCTTACTGCATGATGGTGTTCCAGGAAACTAGCAGTCTAAAAGTGAAATTTAAATAAACTCATCAATAAAAAGCAAACTAATGGTGCCACTGGGGGGTTTATGTGTAGTAGGTTGAAATGAAACTCAAGTTACAATGAACAGCTTTTTATTTCAGGAGGATCGGGATAAGCCTCAGGGACATTTGTGATAAACACTGGACAATGCTGCCCTCTGCTGGCAACCTATGACAAAACATGTTGCTGCATACAGGCCCGAGTACTGTACACATCGCTTATCAAGCACAATGTGTGCATGATGGTGTCACTTGTTTACATTTACTTTGATTTCTATCTGCTCATCTTTAACTGTTAGAGTAATCAGTGGAGTGTGGTGCAGCAGCAGCATGAGGTGCAGGTGCAGTCAAACACTAACACACTAACAGATATCTGCGTCCTCACTCAGCACTCAGCCTGTATATTATACATCTTTATGTCATGGCCTTCTTGAACAACAGATGAGCTGATAATATTAACTGTGTACAAATTGTGACATGAAGTTTAGATTCAGGCTGTTAGTTTTTTTCAATTAAATATCTTCAATATCAATAAGTTCATCACTGCCACCAAAATGAAATGAAATGAAGGCAGTCAAATGTCAAAGGAACTGTCAGTATGACAGAGAACACTGTATTGAGATTTCTATACAGTAACCCCATAATAGTCACATTTTCTCTGCAGCCAACTGAATAAACTCATAACATACAAACACCAGTTTCAAAGGTCTGTTCTCAGGTTTGTTCATCTACTGGGTATGTTCCCTCTTCACAGTAAGTGCCTTACATGTGACAGTGCAGTTAACTTTACTGTAACTGCATACAATTAAGGTTTGCAGTTCAATGTGTCTGTGCAAACAGCTCCAGAGAAACTCCAGCTGTCCCATGGAGATTAAACCCAAAGTGAACCATCACACACCAGGAAGATGATAAATATTCTTTAATAGTTGATGATTATTAAATAAAAAGTATAGCTGTTTGATTATCATGTTATCTTTCTTCAAATTTAATCTTATTTGATCATCATAGATCTGTTTTTTGACATTTGACGCGCTTCCTGTTACACTGTTTTTCTTAATATTTTTTATATTTTCTCCTGTATACACAGATTATTTACACTGTTTTAGTCAGACTTTACTTTGGAAATCACCTGTTTACCTACATTACTGAGCCTGATCCCATAGAACGTTCTGACAATGTTGTCTTTTCATCATTGTTCATGTGAAAAACTGCAGACTGTGTGGACTCATCAGTGTTTGTTTTACAGCAAAAAGGCAACCAGAATCTGACTTAACCTAACAGCCTGAAACCCAAACAACTCAACTAGACCTGAGGAGAGGCGTAGCAGCACCTTTGTGTTGTTACTAATAATAGGTCGTTTACTTGATGCAGGTCTGTGTATAACAAATGATTGTGTCTCTAAGATATGCATGAACTCTTGTTAATAGCTGTAAGAAAATGTTGCTTTGTCTGTTTGCCTTTTCCTTAAATGTCAAATGCCACACGTGATATAGACCTGAGAAGAACAGCAAAGCAAAGAAAATCAAGAGTTGGTATGTTCATGATGGTGGCTCTCATACCAAATGGTATGTGGAAGATTTCATTCCAGAATGAACTAAAATTAATATACATTACATATCCTGTGCTTCACCAGGTGCAGGTTTATTCACTCATTTGGATCACTTTGCGGAGTAAAAACCTCAACAGTTCCTTTTACTTTAGTCCCAATACACATTTCAGAAGGTGTTCCTTATCAGTTATCCAACTAATAGAGTAAATATGGTATGTTGAAAGGTCTGTTCACCCAAATTGCAACATATTTTACTGCAGTTTTTGTTTTGTCAGTTTTTTTATTTCTGCCTCCACCTCTATACAATAAAGGAGAATAGAAAGTATTGTCGTAGAGACAGACATCTCAGAGAGAGATGTTAGTTAGAGATGTGGGGTAAACTTGGTATTCCAGTGAGGCAGCCTCTCAACATTCATTCCTAGGAAGTTTCCTTGGAAGAAGTTTGCACTAATAATACAGACCGTGTACAATTAGTACACCGCCAATTAATTCATTACTATGAAATACCAAGCATGTGTAACTCAGAGAGTCATTTAGTCAGTGCATGGCAGGTCAGCAAAATGTGCAAATGTATCTACAGCAAGGCTGGACTACCAACTGGGCAGAGTGGGCAACTGCACCAGGGCCTGAGATCCTCGGGGGCCTGAGGGCTTAATGTTCGTGGTGTGGCAATTAGTTTGTGGTATTATTACTCAGTGTCTGGCCTCATCTCATATCTGATTTTAAGGCCTTTATTAATATGTCTGATCAATCAAGTTACGACAAAGTAATTCCTAACTGCTGACCACTACATACACAATACATAGAGAGTAGGAGAAATGAGGGTTAGTGCCCTAGTGGGTTAATCCAGCACTTGTCTACAGGTACGCATAATTCAACATATATGGAGAAAAGTATTTCTAATAATAAATGAATAATAAAACATTACTTGGGTTTAAATGAGCAGTTATTTCAAGGCCACACTGCTTTTCAACTTAATACAACTAAACTCACTCTAATAACCATTACAGAAATGTGTCACTAGTTAGTACCAAATTACATAGTTCTTTCCAGGAAGCTTTGAAGAAATTATACTGAAATGATTAGGATATGATGGATTTAAAATAAAACCTTCTACAGACTTAAATGACCTGCCTCAGTGGATGGAATTTGCTCAGTTGTCAGACTGCGGGTGTGATAGGAAGTTCCCGACAAAAAGCTGGACCTTGAATTAAGACATTTTTTTTGTGAAACTCCAAAATCAAGCATAGACTTTCATACTCAACAGTATGTCCCTGGGGTTGGTTTCTGCCATCGTTAGTCATTTATTGAGTGCAGTTGAACAGCATTCATGGAATCAAGAAAGACACAACGATATCATCACCTGGATTCCTTTTCTTTTAAAAAGATCCGTCATCCAAATAGTTTTCAAGTCATCAAATGATCTATAAGATCACGTTCTACTGTTAAATACAACCCAAATAAATTAAAATCAACAGTAACACAGTTCAGTTAGACTGTCATCATGGCTCCTCTGATATTATACAGTGGCTTAAATAGCAGTAGTATTAGTAAGTAACACTTTAGAATGAGGTTAGACAAATAAACTGATTATTAATGCCTGAATTAGTGTAAAAAGGTAAAGAGTATGGCTGTTTATTTCCTAGTCTTCCCACTGCTGGCTGTCCTTCAGACCTCCAGCTCCCAGTCAGCTCAGTCAGTGGGCTAACAGTGAGAACAGTCACATCTTCAGATTCATTCATTGGTTCCCTGACTGTTAGTGTTTATTTGTGAGCCCTATAATGAAGTGTTACGGCACGCGCGCGCGCACACACACACACACACACACACACACACACACACATCATGCTCAAATACAACAGTTTTCATACAATGGAGCATGCATCTCATCACACTGATGCTACACCACCCTCTGCCGGTCCCGCTGCTGGGTCACAGGCAGACCCGGCGGTTTGAGGGAGGAGGGGATGGGCAGCTCATGCAGGCTGTCCGGGAAGGTCGTAGGGCTCAGCTGCTTCAGAATAGTCTGCATGGCGGAGAGGAGCAGCGGCGCCGGGCTTCTTCCTACCAGGTACTTGTAGGTCTCCTCGCCCAGCACCTGGCTCCAGCGCTCCGGCTCCCTGCCCAGAGCTCCTTTCATTTTAAAGTGAACCTTGGGCATGAACATGAGCAGGTTGTCCAGACACTGCCTCCTCTCGCCGCCTTTCGCCTCCTTGGAGTCCCTGAGTTTCTCCAGAACGACATCCAGCGGGGTCAAGCCGTTATGGTCTAGGGCGTGCGGGGACACTCCGTTCCCCAGCAGCATGATGACCGCCTCGGGCCGGAGGAGCTCGCAGGCCAGATGTAAAGGGGTTCTGCCGTCCTCCATGTGAAAACATCCGGCCCGGTCCGCGTAAGGAGGCGTGCTGGGTACCCGGTGAGTCTCCTGCAATATGAGGCCGAGAATGTAGCGCCTGTCGTAGCGGACAGCCATGGCCAGGTGTGGGGCGGAGGACGGGCAGCAGCAGAAGCGCTCCCCGGGCTTTGCTAGCGCTTCGTCGGTGTACCGGCTGAGCAGGTACTGGGCGTACGCCTGGTGGTCGTGAACTATAGCGTAGAGCAGCGCCTCCGACGGGGTGTAAATCCTCTGGCTGGCGTCCTCCTCCTGGTAAAAAGTCTCCATCGTCCGCATGTCCTCCAGCATCCAGACCGGCTTCAGGTCCCGCACAGCCCGGTAGAAGAGCAGCGAGAAGGACTTCCGATATTTCCCGCTGCTCCGAACCGCCGAGCTGACGGTTAAAGAGGCCATGGCGACCGACGACCAGCGACCCGACCCAGTAACTTATGTCCTCAACGAGTTACACAACGTCCTTCATCGCTCTGGAGCCATTACTCCAGGAGCTGCGGGGTCAAATGGACCGGACAGGAAACATTGGTTCACTTCCAAAACAGCGAGTACAGCCTAACGTTAGTCTCCGACGCTAGCTAGTCGTTTCTAAAGTCTCACATTCCTGTACGCCCCGGACAGCTGCGGGACTCCTCTCTGCAGCACTGAGCTAGTAGGCTACGCATGCGCACAACATAATAACGTCAAACGGAAACTTTATTGACAACCAGTGGTAATATTCCTAAAAAAGTCAAAGAATCTCATTTCAAAATTTGACATAAAATCTTTAATTTCTATAATTATTTAATCTCATTGCATTCATTTATTTTGTTTTTATCCCTTATTTTTTAATATTTATATATTATTTTTTGTTGTTATTAGCTCTCCCAAATTGTGTTGTGTACCTGTTTGTGCCTGATGTAATATCTACATTTTTGTTGTTGAATAAAGTTGAAAAAACAAACAAACAAACAGACAACCAATGTTAATTGGCCAAATTCCATATCCATTAATGTAAATGTACAGGTAAGAAACCATGCTTTATTGCCTTTAGCAATGAAGTCAAATAATACATTCAATTCAGAACTAAAACAAAAGGCAGTTAAACTATAACAGCTTGTCCAATGTTTTTATATAGATCTTTATTCCCCCTAGCGTTAAACTATAGCAACAAAAAATATAAATTTTTTCTCTTTTTATTTATTTATTAAATGTTTCCTTTTGTACATGCTGTGTACATGTAAGTTGCTTCCATTATAAGAAATAAAAAAGAAGAAAAAAGACAACCAGTATTAAACATTTCCCGATAGTCAGATTTATAACTGGAGACCTCACTGACTCTTCCTATGATCAGTCTGAAAGTTTTCAGAACATGAATTTGAGAGGATTCATTCATTCATTCAAGTTTAATTTGGATCTAAACTGCTGTACATTGATAATATACTGATATTATTTTACCAGGATGTACACAAGTATTACTCTAGAATATTTGGGAATTTATTTACAAAAATTGGACATCTGAAGGGGACCCTTTTTCACCTGAGTGAGAATGAGAAACAATATATTCACAGAGCACTGAGGTGTGAACAATCTCAAGAAGTATAGATTATTATTATTATTATTATTATTATTATTATTTGATGTTTGGGTACAGGTCTTACTAAGATTCACTTACTAAACTGTCAAAGAAACTGAAGTCACACACAGCCTGGGACAGATTGGGAGTGAACGGGCTCCTGGGCACAGACAGATAAAAGTCCCCATCTCCCCCAACTACCTCCCCTCCCTCTTTATCAGGGACCTGAATTTCAACATTTTGTTCATGCAGGGAGTGAACAGAGGTCGTCCCTGCACCAGCAGATCAAGACAAGAAGTAGGGCTCTTCACAGCAGAGTAAAGGAAGCTATTCATGGAAACTTGTGGGACAGGTTCTATGTTGTTCAAGCAGAGCTATTCTCCAATCAAATACACAAAAAACTGATCAGGACATACAGCGGGTAAAATAAGTATTGAACACGTCACCATTTTTCTCAGTAAATATATTTCTAAAAAGGTGCTATTGACATGAAATTTACACCAGATGTTGGTAACAACCCAAGTAATCCATACATACAAAGAAACCAAAACAAATAAGTTCAAAAATTAAGTTATGTGTAATAAAATGGAATGACACAGGGAAAAAGTATTGAACACGCTTACTGAAATTTATTTAATACTTCGTACAAAAGCCTTTATTGGTAATGACAGCTTCAAGATGCCTCCTGTATGGAGAAACTAGTCGCATGCATTGCTCAGGTGTGATTTTGGCCCATTCTTCCACAGAAACAGTCTTCAAATCTTGAAGGTTCCGTGGGCCTCTTCTATGAACTCTGATCTTTAGTTCTTTCCATAGATTTCCAATTGGATTCAATTCAGGTGATTGGCTGGGCCATTCTAGCAGCTTCATTTTCTTTCTCTGAAACCAATTGAGAGTGTCCTTGGCTGTGTGTTTGGATCATTGTCTTGCTGAAATGTCCACCCTCGTTTCATCTTCAGCATCCTGGTAGATGGCAGCAGATTTTTATCAAGAATGTCTCGGTACATTTTTCCATTCATCCTTCCTTCAATTATATGAAGTATGCCAGTACCGTATGCTGAAAAACAGTCCCACACCATGATGTTCCCACCTCCAAACTTCACTGTTGGTATGGTGTTTTTGGGGTGATGTGCAGTGCCATTTGTCCTCCAAACAAGGTGTGTATTATGGCATCACAAGACTTCAATTTTGGTCTCGTCTGACCAGACTATATTCTCCCAGTATTTCACAGGCTTGTCCAAATGTTGTGCAGCAAACTTTAAACGAGCTTCAACATGCTTTTTCTTCAGCAATGGAGTCTTGCGTGGTGAGCGTGCATACAGGCCATGGCAGTTGAGTGCATTACAATTGTACCTGCTAATTCCAGGTCTTTCTGAAGCTGTCCACAAGTGGTCCTTGGCTCTTGGACAACTCTTCTGATAATTCTTTTCACTCCTCTGTCAGAAATCTTGCAAGGAGCACCTGGTCATGGCCGGTTTATGGTGAAATTCCAGATTATGGCCCCAACAGTGCTCACTGGAACATTCAGAAGTTTAGAAATCCTTCTGTAACCAATGCCATCAGTATGTCTTGCAACAATAAGGTAGCGAAGGTCTTGAGAGAGCTCTTTGCTTTTACCCATCATGAGATGTTTCTTGTGTGACACCTTGGTAATGAGACACCTTTTTATAGGCCATCAGTTGGGACTGAACCAGTGATATTAATTTGCACTGACAAGGGGCAGGATTGCTTTCTAATTACTGATAGATTTCAGCTGGTGTCTTGGCTTTCCATGCCTTTTTGCACCTCCTTTTCTTCATGTGTTCAATATTTTTTCCCTGTGTCATTTCACATTATTACACATAACTTAATTTATGGACATCTATGGTTTGATTTTTATTTTTTTTTGCATGTGTGGATTGCATGGGTTGTTGCTGACATTTGGTGAAAAGTTCATTACAAATATATTTACTGAGAAAAATGGTGATGTGTTCAATACTTATTTTACCCGCTGTATATGGTCTGACTGAGCTCTTTGACTTTCGGGCCCCCCTGAAACTTTGGGACCCTGGGCCTGTGGCTGATGGACCCATTTAGTAATCCATCCATCAACTAAACAATGCAACTCACTTATTTCTACTGCATATGAATCTGAATCTGCAAGTCTACACAACAGACACTGCCACTTCCCGAAGGCTGGAGAAGGTCTCCTTCATCAGGAGGGAGTCCATCCTGACCAATAGAGAACCAGCTATAGTACCTAAACAACCTCCCAAACATAAAAGGATTTGAACATTACTGCCATCAAAAACAAAAACTTGCGTCATCAGAATCATCTAAAAGATGCTGTAATCACATAAAACCCGACACACTGGGGTTTTGAAGGAGTTCGAGCAGCAGTGAGTTAGTCTCAGTGGCAGCTTTCAGGTTCATGCATGAGGAGTTTTCAGCAGGAGTGAATACATCTAATGATGAGATGAAGTGATGACTTTCCTTTTTTGCTATTTTAAATCAAAGATTTAGACAAACAGTAAAAGAAGAAAAGAATCAATTTTTGTTTGTTAGGTTGTTTTTTCTTTCCCAAATGGGGTGCTTGATTTTTTCCATTTTATGCTACTTTATACTTGTACAGCACTACACTGTAAAACATCATAGCCCCGTTAAGTTATGTGAACTTATTTCTTCTCTTTAACTCCACTTGTCATGACAAGTTTTGGATATTGAACTCAAGTTTATAAGTTTTAAAAAAATAAACTTAAAGTAATCCATTGTCTTGACTACTTGTGAGTTTTGTCTGGGTTGTCAGTGTTCATTTAACTCATGTCTGTAAGTTATAAGTTGAAAAAGGGGGAGGAGGTGGGGTGACGCAGAGAAAATACCGGGAAATACAGAGAAGTAGCCGCCATTTTTGAGTTAGACAGAACTATTACTATAAAACGGTGATACCATTGAAGCGTGGTGATAACCAGTTTTCCGCAGAGGATAAGCTGTAGTATTCCAATGACAGCTAAAATATTGACACTTTTGGAAAACAACAGTGGACTACTTCCAGCGGCGGAGGGACGCACCTGACTATGAACACAAGTTGAGGCAGACTGAGTGCAACTGCAAAGCGGAGTGTAGCAAGATGAATTCCCGCTGAGAAACACAAAGGTGGGAGGAGGTGAGATTTGTATTCTTTTCATAGTGCTTTTGAATTTGTGTTGATACAATTTAATAATGTTGTGGTGAAAAGGACAAATTCAGCACATTGGCCGTGCTCTGCGAATGTGACTCTTATTACCACGGTTTTCTTTGCTAATTCATCGTGTTTGTCAAAGCCTCAAATGCTAAAATGGATTAATAGACCACTGACCCCATTTTGTTTTAGCAGATATTTTAGTTGGTGGGTGCGTATTTAAATTATAAAAGGCGTATAACGTTGCTGGAGTGGAAAAACATCGTTTTCCTTGGAACAAACGGTTCGCTTGCGAGCTCGCGTTAGCTAAGTGTCAGCTAGCTACACAGTCGAGGCAAATTAATCGCGGGCATGAACACGCCAACGTCCCAGTAAGCACCCAGAATCTGTCCGCATGGAGAACGAGGTCATTGTAGTGCTTAGGAGCATGTTTTACTTTTAAGTGAACACATATGGTGATGATCTGCTGAGTGTTTGAGGATTTGTATTTCAGTTTTAGGACGTAACCGTCATGATACTACTCGAAAATACACTCACTGTTTTATCTACCGCCGTTCCCACTCTTTATTCATTCCCTAGCTCGCTCTATCACGGCCGTTCTCTCTCTCTGCTCGTTTGTCTGGAGCAGCCTCGGTGCTAAACACAGCCTTTTTTTTTGTTTTCAGTTGAGAAAAACGTTGTCCCCTTTTTGGACACCTCACCAGTTTGTATCCTTGCATTAAATGTTGTAAAGTGTGTGTGACAACTATGGTTATTTAAACTTCTAGTACTTTTCCTAATGGGGTTGCAAGCAACGATTACTTTTAATTTAATCTGGAGGTTATTGAATTAATAGATTGTTATATAAAAAGTCAGAAAATGGCTAAATCTCAAGGTGACACCCTCAAATTTATTGTTTTCACCAAGAGATTCAGTTTACTGTAACATGTAATTGGATTTTATTGCCCTTTGTAGAAATGGTTAATGACTTGAATGTAGTTTTGAGTGGAAAATCTCTCATATATATCTATATCTCTATATATATCTATCTCTCTCTCTCTCTCTCTCTCTCTCTCTCTATATATATATATATATATATATATCTATATCTATATCTATATCTATATATCTACTCTCTATATATATAATCACCAGGGATTTTGTCAAATTATAGACCTATATCTAACCCTCCTTTTCTCTCTAAGATCCTTGAGAAAGCAGTCGCCAATCAGTTGTGTGACTTTCTACACAACAACAAGCTGTTTGAGGATTTCAGTCAGGATTTAGAGTGCATCATAGCACAGAGACAGCACTGGTGAAAGTTACAAATGACCTTCTAATTGCATCAGACAAAGGACTTGTCTCTGTACTTGTCTTACTAGATCTTAGTGCTGCATTCGATACCATTGACCATCACATTCTATTACAGAGACTAGAACATTTAATTGGCATTAAAGGTACTGCACTAAGCTGGTTTAAATCCTATTTATCAGATTGATATCAGTTTGTACACGTTAATGATGAATCCTCTATGCACGCCAAAGTTAGTCACGGAGTTCCACAAGGTTCTGTGCTTGGACCAATTCTATTTACCTTTTATATGCTTCCTTTAGGCAATATTATTAGGAAGCACTCCATAAATTTTCATTGTTATGCAGATGATACCCAATTATATTTATCGATCAAGCCAGATGAAACCAATCAATTAGCTAAACTTCAAGCATGCCTTAAGGACATAAAAACCTGGATGACCTGCAATTTTCTGATGTTAAACTCAGACAAAACCGAAGTTATTGTACTTGGCCCCGAACACCTTCGAAACACATTATCTAAAGATATAGTTTCTCTAGATGGCATTGCCCTGGCCTCCAGCGAAACCGTAAGGAATCTTGGAGTTATCTTTGATCAGGATATGTCCTTTAACTCCCACATAAAACAAACTTCAAGAACTGCCTTTTTTCACTTGCGTAACATTGCAAAAATCAGGCACATCCTGTCTCAAAAAGATGCAGAAAAACTAGTCTATGCATTTGTTACATCTAGGCTGGATTGCAACTCTCTATTATCAGGCTGCCCCAATAAATCCCTTAAGACTCTCCAGCTGATTCAGAATGCTGCGGCACGTTTACTGACAAGAACCAGAAAAAGAGATCATATTTCGCCAATATTAGCTTCTCTACACTGGCTCCCTGTAAAATCCAGAATAGAATTTAAAATCCTTCTCCTCACCTACAAAGCCCTAAATGGTCAGGCACCATCATATCTTAAAGAGCTCATAGTACCCTATTACCCCACTAGAGCACTGCGCTCCCAGAATGCAGGGTTCCTTGTGGTTCCTAGAGTCTCTAAAAGTAGAATGGGAGCCAGAGCCTTCAGCTATCAAGCTCCTCTCCTGTGGAACCAGATCCCAGTTTGTACGGGAGGCGGACAACCTCCTCACATTTAAAGTAGGCTTAAGACTTTCCTCTTTGATAAAGCTTATAGTAGGGCTGACTCAGGTGACCCCTGAGCCCCCCCTTAGTTATGCTGCTATAGGCCTAGACTGCCGGGGGACTTCCTATGATGCACTGAGCTCCTTTCTCCTCCTCTTCCTCTCCATCTGTACGCCCTCATATCCCATCAATGCTTGTTATTAATTCAACTTCTTCCCGTAGTTGTGTGCTTTCTCTCCTCTCTCTCTCTCTCTCTCTCTCTCTCTCCCCTTCTGTTGCTTTCTGCAGGTATTTCTGCCTCCGGAGCTGTGGGGTCTGGGTCTGTGGTTGCTGCCGCCTGCTGCCCCGTGTTCCTGCTCTGCACCCGCTGCTGCTATTGCTGTTGTTGCTCTTGTTATTAGTATTGCTATTATAGTGTTGCTCTTAGTGTTGTTTCTGTTGGTGTTAACATCAATGCCATTACCT